>JARACY010003265.1:0-34709 GCA_029255725.1 Scrobipalpa atriplicella
CCTTTATTTTTAATGTGTCCAAAAACAAATCTCGTCTGATTATGATGACCGACATAGTTTTAACAGTCCCGGTAAAAGCTTTTCAATCACCAAAATATATACTGCCGTATTTGTATAAAATGTACCAATATAGAAAAAACCAAACAAATTATTGAAAAAAGTTGAAAACTTTCTTTCAACTATTCAGTTTTCTTTATTTATTACGTTGAACTGCAAAGTACTAACCCTGTTGGCTAAGCCCCATTTGAGCGCAAAATAAGTAGTATGTTCTTACGAAGCAATGGATTCTACCTGTATTGGCTCATAATGTTTTATCAGATCTGTCGCTTTTTATAGAAACATACCAGTATTAACAAAACCGAAGGATTTGCGGAGTTACAGCATATTTTCTCTCGGGCATCGGTTCTCTTGCTAACCCCAGTAATTTTGCAATTAGGTCCCACCTTTTTCTTGTCCAACTTGGATTACCTTTCCCCGTTAATACACTGTATTGCCTTTCTACCCCACTCTACACTTATTTACATCTATTTGCTGTGGAGAAATATTCAAACTCAGATTTCTTTTAAATTAAGTCTAGATAATATTGATTTTATTGACACAAAAACATCCAAACGGCTAACCAAAATCATTTTTTTTGAGTCCACCGATTAATGAAATATGCATCCTCCTTTTTAATGTGTTGGAATTCCCTATGTAGGTCTAAATTATTTTTCGTTTAAATTTTGATTAGAAAGTTTTGTTCATTATGATCGAATGAAAGTTGTACGTACATGCCACTAAGATGACTTTCTGAAGATCGCGTAAAAATAAACAAAGTAGCTATGAATTTTTTCCAAGTCAAATTTTTTTAAACTATTTTTCAGAGGATCCGAAACCATCACCCAACCACTCTTTGGCCCGTATTTATAATCAGTTCTCAAGAGTGACAGCGAGATTGAGTTCGTATCAGAAATGTCATTTCAGTACCAAAACGGTCTGTCAAATCCATACTTAATACTGCACTCAATCTTGAGATTGCTTTATAACTACGAGCCTTTGTATTTTGTAAGCGGCGCCGGTCGCCCGTAACCTTTGATGATCACAGATTCTCTTACACACTCGCTGGTAATGAGAATTCGTGAGGGAAATGCTGATCAGAGTTCCATTCCACCTTGTCAACAACACCCTGTATGACTCTATTTTTCGGTTTACTTGAGATAAAATATACATTTTTTTGTTATAATGGAAATTATGCTATAGAAAAGAGAACAGGCATAGAATCGGAGGGCGCACCATTGTATTAACTATCCCACGGCTGATTGCGTGGCGTTTATGCCTAGGTCTTTGACCTAAAACCTCCCAAAATTTAATGTAGAAGGTTATTGTTAAAGACTTGGGCATAATCCTCACATGACAAAGCGACAGTTAATTAAATACCAATGCGTGCCCTCAAATTCCATGCCTGTTCTCTTTTCGAACAGACTCTATCATTAAATGTCTGGAAGAGATTGCCACAAAGCAATAACGCTACCTGTACTTAACTTTAGGAAAATCTGAGCTCCGTCTAAAGTCTGTTTATTGTCCTAACATTTTTTGTGTGACAACCATGAAAGCAATAAAATTTATTGGATTAGGAGCAAAAGATGAACATATTTGGGCTTATGGAAACGATACCTACCAGTAGCTATCCACCCCATTGATACAATACTATACTCAACAAAACGTAACTTACATTGAAAACGTAGGTATTTACGTTCAATATTCCACACAGTCATACCATAGTGTGTTTTGGTAGTAACTGTAGAAAAATATCTATGGCTGGTATTATTTCCACAAAGAATCCCGACGTTTTCCCGAAAAATCTTGCAAAAGTAATCACAATTATTATGAGGAACGATCCAATCTTCTTTACCAAGAAAATTATTTTATTAATGACTCTCCCAGTAACTTGTGTATTAGATAAGACTGAGAAATTAAAAACAAAAGTTGCTAAAACAAATAACAAGATATCTCGGTGACAAAAGTAAATAATGTAGCTGGGCGCTAAGAAACTTTTTAACGCTCTCTTGAAACTTTTCCTTTGCTAATTACATTTTCATTTATCTTCTGCCGGCCGTTTGAGATCAGGGGATCAATTTTTGAACCCCTCGCATAATGGATATTATTCAAATCTTATTCACAATAAAGGAAAATGACTCGTCCGACAATTGCTTTATTGTTCAAAGAAATATTATTAACACAAAAAGTTCTGGTAGATGTTAGAAATATGTCATATTATCTGATATCATTGCTTCCATGTTGGACTTGGAGCAATAGAATTTAGCATGCCCAACTGCCTGCTTCTCTGTCTGGACATGCTATAAAAACCATACCCAAATGAACAGTTTTAATAGAAATATAGAAACTTACCATTTTAGACCTTTTTTAACGTTTTGTGGGTGCCAAAGCTTTCCTAATCGGTCTGAACCTATATGATTAAGTACGTACATATCGACAGGAATGCAATACGTTATTTCGTACCGACATTGCCGACAGAAATCTGTGATTATTTACAACTTTTGCATGTCGCTAATTTAGAATAGACAACTGATCTTGCTCACCAAACTCTTCAAAAATTAATAACTCGAAATCTGAAACACGGCCTATAATAACCAGCTGTCGCAGTATTTAATTATTTAACTACAATACAACTCTCAGAAGACAAAACAGCTTGAAGGTTGGACGATGGAACTTTCTCAGTTTCCTTGGAAGTTTGGAAATAAGTTTTTGACAATACAACGTTGTTGTTTACCCACAATGGCATTCATAGATCATGATACGTTTACATACATTTTCAAATTTATTCAAAATTTAGTGTCAATCCTCTTTTGATTCAAGATTGTACAGTTTTTTTTCTAGCTTAGATTGAGTTCACACCGGGAAGCGACGCGACACGACTCGGCGTGAAGCTGCTTGAAGATGCACCACGCTGTACTACAAAGTGACAGGCTGCACCGCGCGGCGTGAGAGGAATTTTTGAATTTTGTAGCTAGCTACCTATGGATTAATGTTATTCGGAGATATTATTTATTGATATGATAAGTCTCAACAAGAATTGAACCTATCTTACTTAATCATGATTATAATTGTCTTCAATATAAAAACATTTTAGTACGATAACGTAATTAAGGCACTTTATCATTGAGTAGCACAAAAAATTGAAGAGCACTTATTCAACATCTATAAATCAAAGAAAGAAGTCGCTAATCAACAGAATCTCAATTAAAAAAAGACAGTTACATTTCTTCTTAAAGTGAGGGCAATAGGGATGTCTGATCTGAGAGAGTAGAATGAAATACGGGACTGAAATAATGCGACATTAGATAAATTTAAAGATGTGAACCAACCAGTAGGACTTGTGTCCCTCAAAAGTCATATATACTTACCACGGTTGGCGGGCGGATTGGCGAGCGCAGCAAAACTAAAGTTGAGGGAATTCGGCATTGCAAAAAACTGAACTTAACCAATATAAATCCATACCTGTTATTTCTTTCATGAAAGAACATAAAAAAACGGTAATAATTTAAGTTTTCGTTATGTCTTGTTCTTACTGAATTATCCCTATTCACAGGATACTGTCCCTCTCTACGATTATTTTTATCCCTTAACAGGTATATATCTATCTCCTTCTTTCCTTATTTTTGTCTTTGTCTCACTTTTTTTATGTCATCTGCGAAAGAGATACTCAAGATGATGATTTTCTGACCAGAAATCATACGGGTCCTTAACCATGACAGTTATCAATACCATAATTACTGAAACACAGGTAAAAACAACAGTTACTACGTCAACTGAAGTAAGTAAGTACTTATCGATAAATCATAGCCGTATCTCATAATTATAGAAAAGTATTCTAAATCTTCGCACTGAACTTGAACGGAAAGATAAAAAGTCAATTTCAGTTAGTACCTGTCCTATATATAAACATCACCAGAGTATTTTTCTTGTACATTTGAAGTTCAAGAGATGTTCTAGCTTAGGCTTATAATATTTTAACTAAAGTTACAAATTATTTAAATATTGAAACAAAAATTCTTTATGAAAACATAATAATAACCTTGACAGCTGAACACACCAACACAAAAGCAAAGGGAGATACATCTTCCCAAGCTAACTTCAAATGTACAAGAAAAATACTCTGGTGATGTTTATATATAGGACAGGTACTAACTGAAATTGACTTTTTATCTTTCCGTTCAAGTTCAGTGCGAAGATTTAGAATACTTTTCTATAATTATGAGATACGGCTATGATTTATCGATAAGTACTTACTTACTTCAGTTGACGTAGTAACTGTTGTTTTTACCCTGTGTTTCAGTAATTATGGTATTGATAACTGTCATGGTTAAGGACCCGTATGATTTCTGGTCAGAAAATCATCATCTTGAGTATCTCTTTCGCAGATGACATAAAAAAAGTGAGACAAAGACAAAATAAGGAAAGAAGGAGATAGATATATACCTGTTAAGGGATAAAAATAAATCGTAGAGAGGGACAGTATCCTGTGAATAGGGATAATTCAGTAAGAACAAGACATAACGAAAACTTAAATTATTACCGTTTTTTTATGTTCTTTCATGAAAGAAATAACAGGTATGGATTTATATTGGTTAAGTTCAGTTTTTTGCAATGCCGAATTCCCCTCAACTTTAGTTTTGCTGCGCTCGCCAATCCGCCCGCCAACCGTGGTAAGTATATATGACTTTTGAGGGACACAAGTCCTACTGGTTGGTTCACATCTTTAAATTTATCTAATGTCGCATTATTTCAGTCCCGTATTTCATTCTACTCTCTCAGATCAGACATCCCTATTGCCCTCACTTTAAGAAGAAATGTAACTGTCTTTTTTTTAATTGAGATTCTGTTGATTAGCGACTTCTTTCTTTGATTTATAGATGTTGAATAAGTGCTCTTCAATTTTTTGTGCTACTCAATGATAAAGTGCCTTAATTACGTTATCGTACTAAAATGTTTTTATATTGAAGACAAATTATAATCATGATTAAGTAAGATAGGTTCAATTCTTGTTGAGACTTATCATATCAATAAATAATATCTCCGAATAACATTAATCCATAGGTAGCTAGCTACAAAATTCAAAAATTCCTCTCACGCCGCGCGGTGCAGCCTGTCACTTTGTAGTACAGCGTGGTGCATCTTCAAGCAGCTTCACGCCGAGTCGTGTCGCGTCGCTTCCCGGTGTGAACTCAATCTAAGCTAGAAAAAAAACTGTACAATCTTGAATCAAAAGAGGATTGACACTAAATTTTGAATAAATTTGAAAATGTATGTAAACGTATCATGATCTATGAATGCCATTGTGGGTAAACAACAACGTTGTATTGTCAAAAACTTATTTCCAAACTTCCAAGGAAACTGAGAAAGTTCCATCGTCCAACCTTCAAGCTGTTTTGTCTTCTGAGAGTTGTATTGTAGTTAAATAATTAAATACTGCGACAGCTGTTTATTATAGGCCGTGTTTCAGATTTCGAGTTATTAATTTTTGAAGAGTTTGGTGAGCAAGATCAGTTGTCTATTCTAAATTAGCGACATGCAAAGTTGTAAATAATCACAGATTTCTGTCGGCAATGTCGGTACGAAATAACGTATTGCATTCCTGTCGATATGTACGTACTTAATCATATAGGTTCAGACCGATTAGGAAAGCTTTGGCACCCACAAAACGTTAAAAAAGGTCTAAAATGGTAATTTCTATATTTCTATTAAAACTGTTCATTTGGTATGGTTTTTATAGCATGTCCAGACAGAGAAGCAGGCAGTTGGCATGCTAAATTCTATTGCTCCAAGTCCCAACATGGAAGCAATGATATCAGATAATATGACATATTTCTAACATCTACCAGAACTTTTTGTTTAATAATATTTCTTTGAACAATAAAGCAATTTTCGGACGAGTCATTTTCCTTTATTGTGAATAAGATTTGAATAATATCCATTATGCGAGGGGTTCAAAAATTGATCCCCTGATCTCAAACGGCCGGCAGAAGATAAATGAAAATGTAATTAGCAAAGGAAAAGTTTCAAGAGAGCGTTAAAAAGTTTCTTAGCGCCAGCTACATTATTTACTTTTTCACCGAGATATCTTGTTATTTGTTTTAGCAACTTTTGTTTTTAATTTCTCAGTCTTATCTAATACACAAGTTACTGGGAGAGTCATTAATAAAATAATTTTCTTGGTAAAGAAGATTGGATCGTTCCTCATAATAATTGTGATTACTTTTGCAAGATTTTTCGGGAAAACGTCGGGATTCTTTGTGGAAATAATACCAGCCATAGAATATTTTTCTACAGTTACTACCAAAACACACTATGGTATGACTGTGTGGAATATTGAACGTAAATACCTACGTTTTCAATGTAAGTTACGTTTTGTTGAGTATAGTATTGTATCAATGGGGTGGATAGCTACTGTAGGTATCGTTTCCATAAGCCCCAAATATGTTCATCTTTTGCTCCTAATCCAATAAATTTTATTGCTTTCATGGTTGTCACACAAAAAATGTTATGACAATAAACAGACTTTAGACGGAGCTCAGATTTTCCTAAAGTTAAGTACAGGTAGCGTTATTGCTTTGTGGCAATCTCTTCCAGACATTTAATGATAGAGTCTGTTCGAAAAGAGAACAGGCATGGAATTTGAGGGCACGCATTTGTATTTAATTAACTGTCGCTTTGTCATGTGAGGATTATGCCCAAGTCTTTAACAATAACCTTCTACATTAAATTTTGGAGGTTTTAGGTCAAAGACCTAGGCATAAACGCCACGCAATCAGCCGTGGGATAGTTAATACAAATGTGCGCCCTCCGATTCTATGCCTGTTCTCTTTTCTATAGCATAATTTCCATTATAACAAAAAAATGTATATTTTATCTCAAGTAAACCAAAAATAGAGTCATACAGGGTGTTGTTGACAAGGTGGAATGGAACTCTGATCAGCATTTCCCTCACGAATTCTCATTACCAGCGAGTGTGTAAGAGAATCTGTGATCATCAAAGTTACGGGCGACCGGCGCCGCTTACAAAATACAAAGGCTCGTATTTATAAAGCAATCTCAAGATTGAGTGCAGTATTAAGTATGGATTTGACAGACCGTTTTGTACTGAAATGACATTTCTGATACGAACTCAATCTCGCTGTCACTCTTGAGAACTGATTATAAATACGGGCCAAAGAGTGTTGGGTGATGTTTCGATCCTCTGAAAAATAGTTTAAAAAAATTTGACTTGGAAAAAATTCATAGCTACTTTTTTATTTTTACGCGATCTTCAGAAAGTCATCTTAGTGGCATGTACGTACAACTTTCATTCGATCATAATGAACAAAACTTTCTAATCAAAATTTAAACGAAAAATAATTTATACCTACATAGGAATTCCAACACATTAAAAAGGAGGATGCATATTTCATTAATCGGTGGACTCAAAAAAAATGATTTTGGTTAGCCGTTTGGATGTTTTTGTGTCAATAAAATCAATATTATCTAGACTTAATTTAAAAGAAATCTGAGTTTGAATATTTCTCCACAGCAAATAGATGTAAATAAGTGTAGAGTGGGGTAGAAAGGCAATACAGTGTATTAACGGGGAAAGTAATCCAAGTTGGACAAGAAAAAGGTGGGACCTAATTGCAAAATTACTGGGTTAGCAAGAGAACCGATGCCCGAGAGAAAATATGCTGTAACTCCGCAAATCCTTCGGTTTTTTAATACTGGTATGTTTCTATAAAAAGCGACAGATCTGATAAAACATTATGAGCCAATACAGGTAGAATCCATTGCTTCGTAAGAACATACTACTTATTTTTGCGCTCAAATGGGGCTTAGCCAACAGGGTTAGTACTTTGCAGTTCAACGTAATAAATAAAGAAAACTGAATATTGAAAGAAAGTTTTCAACTTTTTTCAATAATTTGTTTGTTTTTTCTATATTGGTACATTTTATACAAATACGGCAGTATATATTTTTGTTATTGAAAAGCTTTTTACCGGGACTGTTAAAACTATGTCGGTCATCATAATCAGACGAGATTTTTTTTTGACACATTAAAAATAAAGGATAGCCGTGGCTACCGGTGGTAAACCCCACCTCGGTAAGACCGTATTCTGCTTTTCTATGCTCATTTTGAAACTATCCAAGCAATGAATAAGTATCAAAGTTATAGTCGTCGTCGCCACAAGAAACGTTACCCATAAACAACCCTTTTTTATTTAGTGTTGCGTAAATCGCGCTACCCAACTTACCGACGCACCCAACGTTACCCCCCGTTACCCAAAAGGCGTTTTTTCCACTAGACGGCACGTCCACGGCACGGCAACGGCACGATAACGATACCTTCACGTAATGGAGGGTAATATTGTCGACGATATCGTCCACCCTACATGCACACACAAACGCGCAAGCTTCGCACGTACCTATACAAAACATACCTCTGCTATGCAGTTTGGCAGGCCGGCCGGCACCGGCAAAGATGCCGTGACGGAATCAGTGGGAATCAATGCCGTGCTGTGCCGTGCCGGCAAGTTGAAAAGCGTGCCATATAATTTTAATGGTTTTCATACATTATATCTTCCACGATATCATCGACAATTACCGTGTCGTTGCCGTTGCCGTGGACGTGCCGTCTTGTGGAAAAACGCCCAAAGAAGTACCTACGCAGGTATGTAAATCTATTGGATTACCAATGTGCGGCCGATAGATCTAGTTTTATTGCTAGTGATTTCCCGAAACCGCCTTGGTTTTCTTTTGCTTGGATTTTCGTAGATTTGTGGTCTTGATTTATTACTTTTGTGTTTTTTAGTTTCTTTGGTTGTACCTTTAGCGTTTTTAATACTTTTCGATCTTAAGATTATATTGTGCACAGAGGCTGAAAACAGAGACGCCTGGTGAGATAAAGGGGAGGACTTTGCCCAGCAGTGGGACGATTTAAAGGCTACAAAAAAAAAATTGTTTAGTAGTAGTAGTAGGTAGCAACACCTACATTTTTCTTTCAAGGCCGAGGTAAAATTGTTTTATTTTTTATTTTTATAAGGACGATTCTGGACCACTCCGTGGGACGAGACGTGGTCGACAAAGGCCCGATCTCTCTATTCCATCCAGGGTAAGTTCGTGTCCCTTGATGGAGACGTATATGAGCTGATGATAACTATATAAGAACCATAATTATTGTGAAATATAGGTAAGAAGATAAGTTTCAGCGAAACTCGGGGAAATAAAGTGGTCTTTGGTTGTACTTAATTTTTTATTTTTTCTATTTTAATTTAGTTACTTTTCTGTTACAAGCTCTTTTACTTGTAGAATTAATTTATTCTTTGAAATAGTCCTCATTAGTGGAACATTTCACTCTAGAAAGAAAACAAGTCTTACTGATCCTTGTTAACATGGCTAGCCCCAATACAACCTACTTGTATTATTTTAATTACAAAGCTTTATCCCGTTTACTTATTCATTCTTTTCTTTGTTCAAAAGAATTTCGGAGGGCTTAATTACATTGGAATATTTTCTTCTTTCCACTTTTGAAATTTACCGTCTTCGCAATTAGCCGGTTACGGCAAAGACTATACAATAACTACTGGGGCACAGAAGAAACTAATACATTCATAGGTGTATAGTATATACTGGTATACGTAAACTCATGCTTTTATCCCATATGGGGTAGGCAGATTATAAAACTCTTCGGCCCACATCCACCCACTGCTGGGTATAGGCCACTTCTCTATTGCGCCAATCCTCACGGTCCTGTGCCAGTCTCATCCAGTATCATAATTAGTATAAGACATTTCCATTACGTCTGAAAAGTAAGTACTAAGTATATGAGGGCAAATTAAGATAAAAATGTGTACCTATTGCTGGACAGGTTGTCAGCCCGTCGCTGTTCTGACTCTGATGTTCGTTGGTTGTCTGATGTAGCAAAAATGGCTTGTAATTAAGTACGCTAACGCTCAGCCTGCACCAAAAATATATCGGAAAGATTCAATACAGGGTATAAAGGCCCGTATTTATAAACAGCTCTCAAGAATGACAGCGAGTTTGAGTTCTAATCAGAAATGTCATTTCAGTACAAAACGATCTGTCAAATCAATACTTAAAATTGATCTCAATCTTGAGATCGCTTTATAAATACGCGCCTAAGAGTCGTTGTACTTGCTTCCAAGACGACAGCTTTGAACGATAACAATTCTTCGCCGAGACAACTTAACTTGCAAGTTTCCAGCTTCAGATAACAGCACCAGCTGAATCCCCTGAATAATTCAAGCTGTTCGTCGTTCATCTGCAGGTGTTGACGAGCTACCCGAATATGTAACAGCTTAGTCGAAGCTGGGTGTTATAAAGTTTGCGGCGAAAACATAAATAAAACTGGTGAACTTGGCGCTTGTCGACGGTTTAATCCTTTAACCTTTTCGCCGCCAAGCAATACAAACAAAAAATTGCCACCAGCGCCACGCCAATTTTCAAAACAAATCAGACTTTTCTTATTTTATATAACAAATCGAATACATATCTAAGAGCAAAAGGTTTTAAATCAAAGTAGAAGGTACAAAAAATAAAATATGCGAAATGAATACACGATACAGTTTTAAAATTGCCAGTTATAACATAAATCTGTGTCTACTCTGTGTCGGCTATACCCGTCAGTGGCGCTGAGGGCAAGTCGCGAGCTGTCGTCTATAGCCGTCAGTGGCGGTGAAAAGGTTAAACTTGCGGGAGTTAAGATTCTCTGGCAAGAATGATGATTCTGTGCTTTGAGAGCATTATACAGTTGGTCTCGGTCGGTTGATCTACGATATTAAGGTAGCAACACCCCTGCGTAAAGTTCGGCGCCGCCGGTTCAGTTCGGTCAATGCTTTTTGAATTGCCTACAATACACCTGCGGAAGGTTTGGCGCTACGTCGCGTAGCCGCAGCGCCGAATCTTCAGTTAAGCGAGGGGATTCTTCCGCGAGTACGCATTACCCCTAACACCCTGTATAATTACCACTAACATCCTGTATTAACATAAAACCTTGCATAGTTGACCGTTATTTAGCGCGCCTAGCAAGACACCGCCTCCAACTGTTCGGTCGGGGGGTAGATGTATCTATCGTATACGACCAAAGGTTCGGCGACCCAACGCACGTTACGCAACGGTGTGGTTGCCCACTCCTATAGACCTTATGGGGAAAGCAGAGCTTCAACGGCATAATAAAAGTTTTATCACGCAAATGGACACGTGTAACATCGGAGTCACGTCACTTGTTGGTCGGTTTTGAGGTTAGTTCGATCGAATTCATAGAGTTGGAGAATTAATATCAGTACTTACCTAGCTATCTGAATAGGTAAAGTAAAATGAAAATATAACGTAAGTAATTCAAAGCAAAAATGTTTTCTTTAGAGCAAATATTCCAGATCACCGAAGGAGAAACCAATATTATCTATAAAATATTCAAATGTGCTAGCAAAATTATAGATCAAAAACCAATTTCATCCAGAATACTTAACTTCACATAGAAAAATATATTCTGCTGAGTATCACATGAAAATAATAAAGTTGTAGAGGGGAATAACGATATGACTCAATGAGTGTTGGGAGAAGGACAAGCTCTTTTATTTGAATCATAGGTAGGTATGAGTCGATCCAGTCAAATAGGTGATAGATTTTTTTTTAAACCTAGCTGCAGACACTAAACTCCACTGCCAAGTATAGGAGTGTTTATCATTGGCCATCATAGAGTTGTTTTATCTCACGACTGCAACTGAGATATACTTGTAGTTGTGCGTACGCGCGTCCGTGTGTGTGTGACTTGGCAAACTCACCCAGACACTTCTCAAATCAGTGACTCAAACAATGTTAATGAGGAACATAGGTCGAAATATGAAAAATTACGGCCCTCGAGTCATATTGTATGGGGGGGGGGCCTAATTTTATTTTAATAATATTTTAACACAAGCAGTAAATTCCTTGCGGTAAGTTATTTAGATCCATAAGGGTTGATTAAAAGGTATCGGATATTTATTTTCACCTGCCGGTAAGGAGCCAAAATCATAACTGGTTTCATCTCAATACAAACAGACTCAAATTGTTCCCAGCACTAGTCCGGATTCATGTCATAATTTCCACTATATTGCAGAATTTTATCGCCATTGAAAATCGAGCTTTTCATACTTTTCATACCGATCGCGAGGGGCTTTCAATAAAAATTTATTCTAATGTAAATTGCGTCTCTTTGTGAAGAATGCTCGGCTGTTCTGAAATCCTTTCAGGCTCCAGTTCTTCAGTAAAGCGCTGAGAACTCAGGCTGATGACCCGGTATAAAATACTGGAAAGTTTGTAATAGGATTTCTATTTAAACTGATTGATAATGCAGAGAAAACATTAAGGCTCGTATTTATAAAGCGATCTCAAGATTGAGAGCAATATTAAGAATGGATTTGACAGATCATTTTGTACTGTAATGACATTTCTGATACGGACTCAAACTCGCTGTCACTCTTGAGAGCTGATTATAAATACGGACCTAAGTTTTTTTTGTTAGTGCAATCCGTACTAAAAAGGGGTTATTTTCATATCAAACAGTGATGGTTGGTGGAATGGTACGTTTTATACTAGCATTATTGTGGTTAAACAGTAGTGCAAAAATCTGAGTGTGAGCTAGGTAACACGCTCTTAAAAAGTGCAAGTTGTAGGGTCATCATCATCACCATCATAAAGATAGGTAGATAGGTATATTCTTTATTGAACAGAAATAGAAATACTTAAAAATAAAATTTAAACAAGAGTACAATGAGGGTGGTAAGCATTAACGCTTTTTGCAGTAGAGCTTTGCTAAAACCCTCAGGGCTAAATAAAATATGAGTAGGCGCAACCAAACTGTCATATAAAATTTATAAATTTTCTATTAAGTGCAATATTTTTGTTGGCCTGTCAAGAGGGTAACCGTGAATTAAGTGCTATTGTCCTGTTCAACACGAAATAACCATTAACAAGAAATACACATTAGTCTATCAATCAGATTCAACATTATTGCTGATAGTAATTGATTAGTAGTGCAAGAATAATGGGCATTTATAGAATAAGTAGGTAGTAGAAGGTAGAACAGCTTTCTGGTTCAAATTTTTTTCTGCACCGTAGAGTTCTACAGGGTGTAAAAAAAAGTACTGCGTTCCTTTAAATCACATGTCCTACTGATGATACCAAACAAATTTCCCAAAGCACAAAAATTTTAGTTCGAAAGAAATATTTGCCTTGTTCATACAAAACTGGAGATGAAGAGAGCATCTTTGTATGGAAAATGCGTTTTTTTTAGATCGAAAATTTTTGTGCTTTGGGAAAGTTGTTTGGTATCATTGGTAGAACATGTGGTTCAAAAGAACGCAGTACTTTTTTTTTTTACACCCTGTATAGTATATTGTGTAAAATATGGTCTACATAGTATAAAACAGTACTTGCTAGCTAGCTTGTATTTTTTCAAACATTTCCTTTAATTTTTATACTAATTTAATATCTTTAATAAAATTTGTCGTTTTACATATTCATATAAAAAAAATAAACAATCTTCATACTTAGTCTATTTTTCATAGTTGATTTTTTCAGGGGTAAAAAATACAGTTTTGCATTTAGAGTATTCATGAGACAGAACAAAATAACTATTTACTTAGGTACTTTAAATAAACTTTGTCCAAACCAGCTATCATGTTGATACGGAACCGTAATAGCAAATAAATAATCGCAGCATTAAAAGTGTAATGAACAGTACTTAACCTTGGTTAAGTCCGCAAATCTAACGATTGTTGAAAAGGAGAACAATTTTTCGAAGTCACTTACTTTACTACTTCAAAAGCCTGTCGTATCTCACTTCTGGACAACATCTTTTCTAAAATGAAGAGAAATTGCCAGATTTGCCACAATTATAGGTTTTTCAGGAAGGACTGCTGCACTTTCCCTATGTTAAAATATTTTTTCGATAAATAGTCTAAACACTGCAGTCAAAATATACACAATTCAATTTTTATCAATCAATTTTTGTCCGCAATTTCACTTGATGAGAAGTGTCAAAAGGAAAAAAAAACACTCGGTGACTTTCAAAAATGGATCTCTAGAGTAATAATGTTCATTACATAGCAAAGGCGCTTAATGTCTGTTGATTAGTAGGTAATACACCATTATCACATCGTAGCTCGAACTATGATTTATGAACTACATAGTCATGGTCATGAACGCTAGTGAGAATGCTCATTGGAAAAAAAAATAGTGACTCTTTTTATGTCCCGTTTAGGTTGTTACACAAAGTACTTAACTATTAATTAAATTTCCCTTTCGTAGTATAAATTTGACACCAGGATCTATATTCTATTGTGTCGTGCGTTAATTTGATACCTAACACGACTGAAGAAGAAGATTTATCTTGAATTAATATGTGACTAGTGACCATGAGGTCGATTTTTCCTAGTTACCCGTACATATGGCAGAATACGATATTATACATACATCTTACCTAAAAATAAAAGATAAATTGACCAAATTATTAAATCATTCCTTGCAGCAAAAAACCTCATCCTCCTTATCTTGATGGATTTTTCGGAAACTCCATTTTGAGTTTTTTGAGAACATAAAATTGAGTTTCCGAAAAGTCCTGTCTAAACTAAAAGCTAACTAAATCCTAAGCTAATTAAAGCCATAGTATAATAGCTCATAAATTAAGGTCAAGAATGCCGATATAATATTTCGGGTCGGGTTCCCCCGATTATTATCTACCCTCACAACTTTGGACCATAAATTTTGACAGTTTTTGCCGGCTGTGACTAAAGCCGGCATTGTGAAATAACTAAGTAATGGTTCACACGGTGAAAATAATGCTAACACTAGGTTTATGGGAATATAATCGGTGAATAGACAATCGATTCAATGAATGAATACATGTTGAGCATAATATATATAGGTATACGAATAGATATGCCAGATATCTATCCTTTCAAGGTATTGTATAATTATCTAACTTAATAATTTCGTAAAAATAATTACTGGCCAAGAAGCGACAATTCCAATCATTCAAGTCGATCAGTTTCAGTTTTAGGGCAGATATAGATCCTTTAGGGGCATGGCAAATAGGAAGCGGTGCGGCGCCGTTGCGTCGCCGATGTGTCGATTTTGTATAGAAACTTCAAATCAAGCTGCGCTGCGCAGACGTAAATTTCATAAAAAATTGACGCGCCTCCGCCTCGCCCGCGCCGCTTCCTATTTGCCATGCCCCTTAGGGTAAATATACCCTTTTTGTCAAACCCTGTTTAAACGATTGAAAACCTCATACTGTTTTTTTGCAAATAGTCTCTTTTCTGCAGATATTCCTAGTCTATCAAAAACAATGGGTCTATTTACCTGGAAGCCGAACAATATTAGAGGGCTCTGTAATCAAGTAGCATATTATGTAGCTAGTGCTTAAATGACAGTTTCGCCGGTAATGAAACCCTCCGCTTTTCAATCACATACGACTGCAGGATAATAGATGGTTTGACAATAACCTGGCACCGTATTGTCCCAGGGGTTGGGTTCGTAGCTATCTACGTTTCGGCGCCCTGTTTAAGGCTCGTATTTATAAAGCTATCTCAAGATTGAGAGCAATATTAAGTACGGATTTGACAGACCGTTTTGTATTGAAATGACATTTCTGATACGAACTCAAATTTGCTGTCACTCTTGAGAGCTGATTATAAATACGGGCCTAATTTTGCCTTTGAAGTTTGTCATACATACGAAGTTATGCATAATAAGCAAGGAATACCTTCATTATTTATCAAAATATATTGACGAAGAATATGAAAAAAAAACGCAATGAAATTCTTTAAGTAACTGATATATTTTGAATTTTTTCACAATTTTCAACTTGTGATACGCTAAATAGGTACGTATCGCGAGTTGACCCATTTAAAATGGTAAAATGAGTGAAAATGATAGCAAATACTGTTTTTTTAATTACCACCTAGATAAAAAAATCTAAATTAATTTAAAAAATTGGCGAGCCTAAAATTGTTTTCATTTCCTGAAAAGAATAACTTCGTGCCAGTTGTTCAGTTTAGTTGACTAAACAACTGCTATCAGTTCACGGGGGTGCCCTTACACCCTGTATAACTAGATCTGTTCGGCTTTAGGTCACCACAATATTTAGTGGAATAGTTTCGCTGTCGGACCTCATAACACTAAACTTTGGAAAACTAGGTGACTGCCCAATAAAGGTAAATTCAAACCAGGGCTTGGAACTGGTTTAAAATAAACCGGTTAATAAAGGTTTTTACCGGTTTTTTTAATAGAAATAGCTCGGAGCGTTTTAGGGAGCGAGCGTTTCAAAAACTTAAATTAACCGGTTTACGCCAAAACTGCAAACGTTACGTCGCGGGCGGGTTTTAAGTTAACGGCGAGAATCAAAGAGTGATCGCAAAAACCTGTAAAAACCTCTATAAACCGGTTTATTGATGCGAAACCTTAAAATTTTACTCTCTTAAGTAAGCCGGTTTTTTGAGGTTTCGGTAGAGCCAAACCGTAATGAAACGCTCCTATGTACTTGCGCTCAAACCGGTTTGAAAATTAAACCGGTAAACAAGTCCTGATTCAAACGTTTATGTGAACCGAAATCCACCGCAGTAACATACCAAAGGTAATTTAATTAGGTATCCTAATATAGTTCAAATTTATTGGTGTATTATTCATCTCAATTAATGAAATGTACTATGTACAAATTTGCTAATGCTAATTAAATTAATGCTAGGAAATCCTGGTGGTTAGTTGCAATAATTTGCCGGACATAATATTGGTATTTATCAAATAGACAATACAATACAATTATTATCTAATTAGCAATCTGGTAAGTTTTTTTTAAATGTTATATGTTTGAATTGTTCAAAGACGTAAAAACTCGGTTATTTACTGTCTTAATTATTTTAAACCAACCATGTTTTACCCGCAGAGTAAGTTTAAATGAGTATTTCCGTGGTAATGAGCCTTTTCCCGTAGTAAAATGTAGCCTAGAGTAATGATCAAACCTCCATACAAAAAATCATACCTTGCCAATGCCGCGACGTGATAAGAAGGACAAACCAACAGATTTTTTATATTAGCATGGAATTTGCTCCGAATCTACGGATAAATACAATCCTAAAACAATAGGAAACAAATGAATAAATTATTGTCTTGTCTGCGCATGATTGCAAAAGATGCGAAATGTTGCAACTCGTTATTGCTCAATGGTGAATAAAACAAAAAAATACATCCTTCCAATACAAAAGGTTCGTTTCTCATGATTTTTTATGAATAGCTTTATACCAGTCGATACGATCTTAGTATATTTTGTTGTGTTATGTTCACTAAGTAGTGTTTATTCGTTCTAGATCTATTTTTATTTAACTTCTGCAACTGATATTATAAAAGACGGTTGTCAAAGTAATGTAGATAAGTATGACATCAATTTTATTGTAGACAACATTATCTTTTATCAAATAAATTAAGAGTCAATCAATATTTTTAAGTTTATGTCTTTGCAAAATCGAAGATCTCAATTTAAGTTGACACAATAACAATATTTATAATTTATTTGACTACTATTTTATAGTATCATAGATAACGTAGATCGTATGTCTTGATTGAAGCTTACCTTAGGTATTCAAAGAGTAATAAGTATCTTTTTACACACCCATAAAGAATTTATGTGCATTTAAGTGTGTCACCCTTAGTTAATACAGATCCAACACTTCATCTTTTCATCCAGGGAACCCTGAAAAGTAATAAAGAAAGAGTTGGGGAGGGACGGGTAAGTCGTCAAAGGTGAATCTCAATAAAAGGCCTAACTTAGTTTTATCCCCGCATATTATGAGGATGGAACTTTTGAAAGGGGGAAGCGGGGACTTGGAGAAAACAAGGAAAAGGTGTGCCGCCGAGTAAATTGAAATCGGGTGTGTGCATAAAGATGAAAAGTGCCTTTATTTGAAAAAAGTTTGAATCTTTCATTGGGGGGTTGTCAAAAGAAATATTGCTTTTAAACATCAAAGTATGAGAGTGATTGAGTTTTATATCAAATCTTAACAGTAAGGTGCAATTTCGAGTGAGCTCTCAATGACAGAGTTGAGTAAAATAAATATTAAAACATTGAATTTATAAACCAGCAGATGAAAACGACACTTGATTTTAAATAAATTATAGCAAAAGTTTAGGATGATGAAATACTAAATAAAACAGAAAAATCCACATGAAACGCTACAATCTTCTTTGCCTCGTCTTATGGAGTAATAAGTCATATAGGTCCGAATTTATAATCAGCTCTCAAGAGTGACAGCGAGTTTGAGTTCGTATCAGAAATGTCATTTCAGTACAAAACGGTCTGTCAAATCCTTACTTAATATTGCTCTCAAACTTGAGATTGCTTTATAAATACGAGCCATAATCACACAAAAAGATATGGATACGCTGCAGTAGAGCTTCACTCTTGAAAGAAAGAGACAGTCAAAGAACGAAGTTTGAACCTAAAAAAATTACTACGGACCCTGAAAACACTTCCTAATACAAATTGTTTGATTTTGTATGTTTTTTTTAGCATTTTTTTTTGTAAGTATATGAATACATTGGTGCTAATTCAGGACGCACTATTACTAATTCTGATTCTTAGGCTCGTATTTATAAAACGATCTCAAGATTGAGAGCAATATTAAGTATGGATATGACAGGTCGTTTTGTACTGAAATGACATTTCTGATACGAACTCAAACTCGCTGTCACTCTTGAGTGCTGATTATAAATACGGGCCTTAGTAGCGCTGAAACTTTCTTAAATTTGACATAAGAACAGGATAGCAAACAAACACGTGACTTTGACATTCCTAATTTGACGTACGGCGCTTTAAATAAAGAATGACCATAGAGCGTGCTCACTAATTTAACGTAATTTAAGCAGTCTTATGTCAGATTAAGAATGTCAATGTAATGTGTTTATTTGCTATCCTGTTCTTATGTCAAATATAAGAAAGTGACAGTGCTACTAAGAATTAGAATTAGTAACTGGACGGCGTGAATCGAGGCCATTGTATAATGGAATATTTAGATAAGGCAGTACAGACAGACGAGCATGATAAATTTATCATCCCCTTTGTTTGTTTAATTTTGAATTAATGGGATCCAAAAAAACTACTGAGGGTTCTTCGTCTAATGTACGGAACCAGACAGTACTGAAGAGTTCAGTAAAACTGTATAATTAAAAACACGGGGTATTTTTCAGGGTCTCCTCGTTTAATTAAGAATACTTTTTCCTTTCTTCTGGTAGAGTTCCGTTCGGCTTAATTACGGTTAATTCTTCCGCCTCTCTGTCATCTATTTTATCTCGAGGCATAGAAACAGCTCCTTTTGTAATTAGCCCCCTAACGATGGCTTTAAGAAATGAAACATCCTGTATTTATAAGTGTAATTCAACTTTAGTGCAGGAAGAGAGATAATAAACGGTGAGGTGGCTATATTATTGTTTTTAATTATGAGTACAGGGGTTTAAAATCAAGAAAAAAGGCAAAATAAGTACCTACCAATGTCACCACTTTTATGACTTGTCCATTTTGAAATTTTATTTATGTGTTTTTGGAACGAATTTCCTTAAGGGCGCTTTTCCACTAGACGTCACGTCAACGGCAACGGCGACGGCACGGCGACGATCACGTGACAATATCTATGGGAATCGATGACATGCCGTGACGGTGCCGTGCCGGCAAGTGGAAAAGCGTGTCATATAATTTCATTGATTTTCATACATTATCTCACCTACGATATCGTCGACGGTACCGTGCCGCCGTTGCCGTTGACGTGCCGTCTAGTGGAAAAGCGCCCTATTGCCGCGTAGGCACAGATTATTTTAATAAGCGTGGCGGGCGCCTAAGCGTAGGTATGATTCAGAAATAAAATATTATATTTTAACGCTGTTTTCTAAACAGATATCTAGTATAACAGATTTGAACGATACACACATCTCCAAAGACTCGCACTTAAATTTTCATTCCGCCCCGCGTTGAGGTAATATGCGATTATTATAATGAAATTGCAGCGAGTGGTGGGCCGTAAGAAAAGAAAAATGGTGAAATTTGTGGCCTTAAATAATATCGTTAACCGTAAAGAAAAATGGGAAAAATGAACGGCCGTAGGACTGGCGGGGGCTGAAATTGCTGTCGTATATTACGCAGGGAATTTTCAATTACGGCAATCCGGCGGTTTTTCATTTGTAATGTGACTTTGGGCCGCGAGCTGGTCGTCCATTACTCAGTCTGCAAACATACGCACTATGGCTACCTTGAATTAAAGGACGAAAGGTTTTTGGAGAGAAAATTTTTCGTAAGCACCTCCTCCTTGCATATTTCTTCAGAGTTCACATTTATGTGTCGGTTCGAAGGGCAAGGGTGCCAACAAAATTACTGGCAGATGCATGATACTCCACCTTAGGACTTACGGTATCTTTTTCTTCACAGAGGTCTTGTACCGTTCCAAAACGATTATTTTGAAGTTAAGTATATTCAAGTTCAAGTTTCATTGCGTCAGTCCATTTTGTAATAGCTAAGTACCTACTTATCTTAATTAATAATTTGTTGTTCACTATTGATATTACTTTTCTAATCAGCAGTAGCAAATCCTATAATTTGTTTTTCTATTACAATAATTAAGTACTGCTATCAATAACAACGTTCGTAAGTAGATTGTTATTTAAGGACCCCAGTTAATGACATAAATAATAATAATTGTTATAATAATGTTGATTATAATAATATCACAGTTATTATGATATCAAATAAATTTCGTAATGGGCAAACGGTGTAGGGTCTAACGTGATGTAATTAATTAAATAATTACGTATAATAATTAAAGGGTTAAACCACGGGTTAATAAAGGAAAATATATTCGTATCTAATAGGAAATTACTTAATTTTATTATAATAATGTGGTATATAGCGAGATTTCTCCATTTAAAAACAACGTTCAACTTCTTTAATTATTTTTAAAACAGATGACATCACTGGAGAGTCTTGAAGTATACTTATGAAATGTATTTTTCATCCCATCTATTCGAAAACGACGACTTTAATCGCATATAAGTGCGCCTAAAGTTGATGCTTCTAAGCGACATAGGTACTATTACTCTACTCTTTGCTAGAGGCTGTCCCAGCAGGGTAAAAATGAGATTTTAATCCTCTTTATGAAAATAAGTGCGATTAAAAGAACTTTTAATCGCACTTTTTGAATTTGGAACCTCTTTTTCTTTTTTCTTGATTTGGCATGACTGACGCGGAACGAAAACAAAATAGTTAGAAGTCGAATTCAAATAATGGTACACTGGCTGGTTAGACTGCGCGACGGCTGATAAAAAAAAATAATTGAAAATGCACGAACTACGGCACGAGTGGGCAGCAGGGTTTTATAGGGAGCCCGTGTTTTCGACTCTTTTTACGAATTATTAAATATTCAAAATGAGGTCTTCTAGCAGTGAAATTACCTATAACATTCTTATTCTATTATATTTAAATTTACAAGTGTTAGTTAGGCGCCTTTTTTTCTCATAGAGGGGGATGAAAAGTAGAGTGTATCACTCGGGAGCAAAAATATTTTTGGCTCGGGCGACGTACTTTGAATCCCTCGCTACGTTCAGGATTCTACTTTAGAATCCCTCGCTACGCTCGGGATTCTACTCTAGAATCCCTCACTTCGCTCTGGATTCAAAAAAACGCCCTCGCCTTAAAAATATTATTTTACTCCCACGTAATAAAATCTACTATTCTTATCAAAAAGTTTGGAATCATTTTAATAAAATAGCAATTACCTATTTCAAGATACTTTGTTCGAGCTGAGCTAAGTTTTCCTCTTTTGTCTCTCTGTGACGATTATAGCCCATTTTTTGGGTGCACTTGGTTGTCATTTACGGAACATCAGATTTTAAATAAATTTTAAATTACATTTACATTTCATCGTCAAACTCTGTCCTACTAAAAGAATTTCATTATTAATTTTGGTAATCCGCCAACGGTATAGTAATAACCATTCTTCAGTGATACCATCTCTATTGACACAAAGCAAAAAATACTGCGGCAATAAAGAGAAAGCCGGTCGTGTAAATTTTAGTTTATTGCAATACTCACCATATTGGTATCATAAACATCCAATGCGTTTGCAACGGATATACACACAGAAATTGCAATAAAGAGTTAGAACTGGATTTGTTTCGTTTTTACACCACTTTTTTCAGGCTTGCTGTGTTCCATGGCTGTGGGGATATTCGTACCTACGGCTTTAATATGTTTACTCTATTTTACATACATACATAAATCACGCCTTTATCCCTAATGGGGTAGGCTACTACTAAAGCAAAATTCATCAGATAAATATAAAAAAAATACTATAGGTAACTATATAGGTCCCTAACGTAATTTTACAACTTCAAATAAACAATTCAATTCAATTCAATAACAATTTATTGCATATCACATAAATATCTTACAAACTAGTAGGTACATTGCTAGACATCATGTGACGCCCCGGTGGGGCAAGGCAATGTAATAAGTAATAGTAATAAAATTATTAATATGATTACAAATAATCGTTAAACAAAACGTCTAATAAGATCCTTCAAGGTATCCGACCCCGTGAGCAATTGCCTCTAAGTATTATAGAGACAGAGTAATTGTGTGGTATATTAATTTTAATTGTCACGATAAGGTAATCGATGAATTCAATGTTATTAAGTAATTTATATTAACTGCTTACGTATTGATTGGTTTTCTATTTCAAAAAGTGTCTCTTCAATTTCATCAGAACCTTTCATCAAATAGCTTGTTTCTTTTCATTATATAGATATACCGGTGTTTTATTAGCATGGGCCTAAAAAATGTTATTTCTAATCCATCGAAAATTGTTACATTTGTTGTACATATTGGACTAGTTTTTGGATTCTATAACAAAGATTATCTAACGACACATTACAAAAGATACTTTTACAGATTTTACAATTTTTTTATTGTTTGTGCCATGATCACATTCCTAAATGTTTTTTCGAAAGGCTATGATCGTAAACTATATTGGTGTACAATTTTGGATATAATAGTGTGCTATACAATCACAAATATTTACAACGTATGCCCCTTAGATTATTTAAAAAGTGTAATGGGACGTTGCAAAAGTATTCAATTTAAAAAATATATGTCGAAAATCATTTTGTGTTTAGTGAGTATTTATGTTTTGATTATATTATCCGAAATCGGTAGAAAGATTAAAATTTGTGTTACAAATCCCAATGTATACAAAACTGAATTAATAGGTGTAATAACGCAATGTTTAATCGTAATTTTTTTACATTGGTTTCATTTACCAAAATGTTTGTTAGTTGCTTTATTTTATTGTGACATCAAACGTTTTGAAATGAGTATAAAAGCCCCCAAATTTTCACAACCCTACCAAGTTGAATATGTGCGCGAATATAAAAAAATCCGTAAAGAATTTCAAAAAGTTGAACTACAAACTAAATTGATGGTAAGTTTTTAACCCTTTACGGCATACGAGTCCAAATATGACCACAATTTTTTTATCAGTTATTTTCACTTACTAAAGGTAACTAAACAAAAATAAACTATCAAAAATGGATAGTCATATTTGGACTCGTATGCGTTAATGGTTTAAGGGATGTAAAATCTTATCTTAGTTCACTCCCAGTTCAGCATGGAAGTACTACTACTATTTAGAGTTGATTATTATTATACCTACGATTGTTTTTAATTAGGTCTTAAATTGGGAATGAAAAATTATAATAAGCTTAAGATTGCCTTCATAATGGTGCAAGCCTTATAATGGAATTTTTATATGAAATCAATTCTTCTATAGGGCTCTTGCTGTAATGACCCTAAAAACTCTTACTATATTGATCTTACGTGGCGAAAAAGCTCTTTAATGGGGACGTTGACTCACTGCCTACCCCGTATACGATACAGGCTTTAACTATTATTTATGGATTCTTTTATTGTTACAGATATGTTTATGCCTTGTAAAATGGTTTAAAAATCAAGTGCTTGCGTTTGACACAATTTATAAAAATATGAAGGAGGTACTTAACTTCTATTAATTTATTTCTAATAGTCGACAGTAATCCTCAAAAAACATTTTACTTAATATTTTACTTAACATTTTAATTGCAAAAATCACGACTTAACTAATATACCTAAGTCTATACCTGTCAATTTCTATCATGAACGAATGGAAAGGGACGGCAAATTTTTTTGCCAAGATAAGTTGCGCCCTTAACAAATCGATATATATTCTGTGACTATATCTTGTCTTGTTTTTCAGGGATTCCCATGGCATGAAGCCGATTTCTTTGGTCTGATGTTATTCCAAATTTTATTCCAAATAGCTTCAATAGTACTGCTGGAGATGATAGCTGAAACAGAAGAGAATATTTTGCAATTTATTGCTAATCAGCAAACTGCATCTACTGGTAATAGATTTATACTTTCTTTGGTATTTGACTCGATTTCTATTTGTATTGAGGCTCGTATTTATAAAGCGATCTCAAGTTTGAGAGCAATATTAAGTGTGGATTTGACAGGCCGTTTTGTACTGAAATGACATTTCTTATTCAAACTTAAACTCGCTGTCACTCTTGAGAGCTGATTATAAATACGTGCTTTAGACATAAAAATATGAAAACAAGAAACAAGTACTCTAAGTACAACTTCGGGTGTGAAAGGTTGGGTAAATTGTCTAGTTAGCTACAATACTAGGAGTCGTATTTATAACCAGCTCTCAAGAGTGACAGCGAATTTGAGTTTGTATCAGAAATGTCATTTCAGTACAAAACGACCTGTCAAATCCAAACTTAATATTGCTCTCAATCTTGAGATCGCTTTATAAATACGAGCCTTTGAGTAAAAAATCAGCTGACTAACTTTAGGGTGACCCTTAAAACTGAACATGGAAAACTTTACCCCAGGAAGGATTCCCCAAATATGGAAAATTTGGCCCTTTGATACAAATTGTGTCATGTCAGCGGCTCGAGTCAAGAGGGAAACTGAAACTCTAGCATAGCGGGAGGAACCGTTTTTTTCATAATTCGACCGTTCAGTTTTATGATTAGGTTGTTTGGTCGACAAAAATTTTTTCTCCCGGTATTCTTAAACATAGGCCCGTATTTATATTCAGCTCTCAAGAGTGACAGCGAGTTTGAGTTCGTATCAGAAATGTCGTTTCAGTACAAAACGATCTGTCAAATCCATATTTAATATTGCTCTCAATCTTGAGATCATTTTATAAATACGAGCCATAGAATGCTGTAGTTTGAGAAAGTCAATTTGACTCAGAATGACACAGACCACGCATTTCAGATTGGAAACATTAATTTACCTATTTCTTTCGTTAATTTTACAAGTAGATTTGCCTTTTACTAAATATATAAATGTCTTGTCACTAGATCCCCGCACCCTGCCCAGCTGGCGGCTCTTAGCAGACTACATGCGCATGCGACCCCTGCGCTTCACTTTGTGGCGCGCGTTGCCGCTTGACGCAAGACTTATGCTGGGGTTGTTTACCTTTAGTGCTAGTATTGCGATCACTTTCCTTCAGTTCAAGCACATATAGGAATTTGAAGGAAGCACCTGCATTTTTCAATTGTATTTCCTACTTCTTGTTACTCGATTCCCGCGCCCTGCACAGCTGGCGACTCTTAGCGGAGCACATGTGCATGCGACTGTACAAACGTTTTATTTTGTGGCGCGCGTTGCCGCTTGACGCTAGACTTATGCTGGGCTAGTTCGCCTTTATTGCTAATGCTAATTTATATGATCGCTTTCCTTCCGTTTATGCACATGTAGGAATTTAAATACTTCAAAATAACTTATAAAATTATTAATTGCTCAGATAAGTCCTATTAAATGTTTTAATCGCTTTTCAATCAAGCAGGAATTTGGCTAACTGAGCCAGTTTATTTTATCAAAATTTCAATTAACGGAATAGGTAGGTGCCATAGTAATAAAGGTTTTTTTTTTTAAATTTTATGTGTTGTGTAATCTTCTTATTGTGATTAATGATAGGTAGTACTTATTTGATTTTGTCTGATTAAAGTTTTTGTTTATGTTCTGAGGTTGAATTCATTTTATTCATCACTGAGTATAATCTACTTAGATTGAATGTAGGTAGGTATATTATATTGAGGATTCTGCAAAGGTCGAAGTAGCAGTATACTTTAAGTACTGCTTTCAGCATGACATAAAATAAAACACCTTTTATTTTTGATGAATTTATCCTTCTTCAAAATTCAAAAGCATTGAAAGCGAAGTGGCCGTACGTAAAGAGCAAAACTTTCAGTAAGTATGTTCTAGCTAGCACCAAGTTTCTCACTCTTGAAAAACGAAGTTTTCGGAACCCTTACCAAAAAATTCTTTAGAAATAAGAGACTTGTTTAGTTTTTTTATAAGTTTCGTCGCGTGAATTAGATCATTATCGATAAAATGTTGGAAAGTTCGCTAATGGTTACCTCGTTACTTATGACCTTATTATGATCGATGGAGACAAATTGCACCCAAGTACGGTCCTTTCAAGATTCAAGTTGTAGATAGCGCAATATGAATTATTGTGGACATTGTTTTACGTCAGCTGGCTTGTAGGTACACTTTTATCATATCTGAGCCATGGGCTCTCAACCCGGAGGTCCTGGGTTCGATTCCCAGGGGGGGGACACAAAGTTGATATTTGTTAATTTATTACTTTGTGAGATT
Source organism: Scrobipalpa atriplicella (assembly GCA_029255725.1). NCBI lineage: Eukaryota > Metazoa > Arthropoda > Insecta > Lepidoptera > Gelechiidae > Scrobipalpa > Scrobipalpa atriplicella. Next base: position 26,774 of record JARACY010003265.1, read on the forward strand.
TTCCCCAGTTTGGTTAGGACATTGCAGGCTAAATCACCTGATTGTCCGAGAAGAAAACAAAGGATTTCGTGCTTCGGAGGGCACGTTAAGCCGTCGGTCCCGGTCGTTGTCATTGATAGTGGTCGTTACACAAACCATGTCAGAGGCCTATTAGCTGTGCTATTAGGCGGTTTAAAAACTCTGACACCAGGGTTCATCGGGTCGATCCACTTGATACACATACGACAGAAGAATCATACCTAAATGGTACAACATCAACCCACAGTATCAATTCGTTTGTTGGGTAAGACAAAAATTATTTGGTGACATATTGTTACTGCCGATGGTTAAAGCTACCGTAATTTTTCCTGGGTGATTAGGTAATAGGTAACATGCAACACTTAAAGTAATTTAATATCCTTGTCATATTTTTATACTGCCTCCGTGGTCTAGTGGTCTGATCAATGGGCTCGCGATCCGGAGGTCCCGGGTTCGATTCCCGGCGGGGGACAATTACTTTGTTTTGTTGTTTCTAGTTTGGTTAGGACATTATGCAGACTGATCACCTGATTGTCCGAAAAGTAAGATGATCAATGATGTCGGAAGGGTATGTGAATAGTTAGTCCTGCGCCTGATTTCTCTTTGGGCGTGCTAGTCAATCTGTCCCATCAGAATAAGAGATTGAAGGAATACAGAGTGCACTTGTGTGTTGCGCAAACACTTGGGCCCTAAAATCTAGTTCTGCGCAGTTGGCCGATCTCGATCACCGAATATCGGCTGGGAGGACAACTACTCTTCTTACCTGGCTACACGTCGTGAGGTTTGGATTATCGCCTGCAGTATAATTACGTAACACGAGTCTCGTCTATCCAAATCCTTAGATGCGAGTCGATAGCGGTACGCCCTTTGAACTTTATCCCACAACCAGCCTGTGTACATGTTCAGGGCTGGCTGTAGGGCTGCAGAAAGAACCTTGGTAGAGTCTGTGCGAAAAGAGAACAGGCATGGAATTTGGGGGCGCGCATTTGTATTTAATTAACTGTCGCTTGGTCGTGTGAGGATTATGCCCAAGTCTTTAACAGTAACCTTCTACGTTAAATTTTGGAGGTTTTAGGTCAAAGACCTAGGAATAAAATTCTTTTTAGAAATAAGCAATGCCTGTTGTGTCGTAATCCCTATGTAATTGTTCTGTGTATGTTCATGTGTACAATAAACTGTTAAATAAATAAATAAATAAATAAACGCCGCGCAAGCAGCCGTGGGATAGTTAATACAAATGTGCGCCCTCCGATTCTAAGCCTGTTCTCTTTTCGCACAGACTCTAAGCTTTCAAGTATTTGATGTGTCCGACAATTACTAAAGTAGCACACAATAAATATCTATAAAAAAACTCGTAAATTAAAATTTAACCTACATCTGTAATAATTTCCACAGCATTTGAAAAATATGTTAGACTCTTACTATTTGAATATTTAGTTGTATTTAGGACAGTGTTAGGCAGGAGAGATATTTATCAATATGTCTATTTTGTGATCCCCTAGATACGTCCCTGTAATTTTTGTCGTGACGAACAGACAATTACTGTTGTGAAGCGTAGGTACTATAGGTATATTTTATGAACATATACCAAGTATATGTAAATCACTGATTATTATGCCAATTTGGAAACCATCTCATGCATTCAGTTTTTGAGTGCTCGTTTGCTAAGTCAGGCATTATGCAAATACCCTGTTAAAAATTCAAATACAATAATAAATAACTTTTATTTGCACACCATTCAACTGATTATCTGCCCCACTGGCAATGAAATCCAACCCTTGTGGTTTCTATCTGATTCAGCTGTAAGTCAGAAAAATACAACCAACTTGGCTGTATAGTCCTCATCAATCATTCTTTCTAACTTTGCAAAAAGGAAACATAATAGATCTGAAAACTTTACCCCTTTTCATTCTTTGCAAGTAAACCTAGACACAGAAACCACAAAACTTTCCCAACAAGAATATCCTAGAAGTTGCCTAGAAGTGACGTCACTAAATTCTCTTGCAAACTCATTTAGCGCGGCGGCGTCCACGAGCGGGAAACTTCTCATACGTTACAAGTTATTACAATTATAACTCGAGACGACAATGTGGTACTGACTCCAAGACTAGACTAGGTTGTGGTAACAAAGATACCTCATATGTGTCCATCAGAAATGGGGTTTAAAACTGAGAACTAAATGGCGCCACTGTTGAGTGTTCCTTTTTTTCTGTGATTGGTCAGTAATCTGTCAATATCAATATCAATGTCAGTTTTGTGTCTTCTCATTGGTCTCTTTTGGAACACTCAACAGTGGCGCCATCTGCAATTAGCTTTGCGTTTTTATCCCCATTGGTCTATTTTGAAACTGCGTCCCGTTGGGAATGTGTCCGATTGAAATTGTGTCCAGATGAAACTTAATCGTTGACAAAAAAGACCTTTCAAATAACATGCCACTTCAATATAAAAAAAAAAATTCAAACAGATTCGATTCGAATATTAATTATTTATATTTTGTTCTATTACTTTTTAAAAATTGAATAAAACACAGGCAGAAATAGAACAGAGCTGATTTTAATCCTGTCAAAGTGTCTCTACGATCGCAATCTCTCCTCTGTTGAGGATATTAAATAAGATGGTCCAGTTTTGTGTATAATTTAAATGGGTTAAATCAAAAAAATACTGAACAATTTTATGTTGATTGTACTAGGGCACTGAAATATTTTTAACAAAGGGTAGAAATGTTTGTGCGTCACGATAATATAGTTTTTCAGATATTATGAGGAATGCAGAATGTGCTCTGTAATCGATATGAACTAATAAGTTTGATATGATTTAAACCAATAAAAGACTTCTTATATTTTTGGAAATTTACACTTAAGTGTTAATAATGTTTTTAAAACATTAAAGTAAAGAATTTAAACTTCGGCACGGTAAGCCGAAGATCGTGGGTTCAAATCATACTCAAGTGATACTTTTAGCTTCTATATTTTTATGTTTTAAAAATAAAAGACTTCATTAATTTATAGACTGTCTTGAAAAAAACTAGTAAGCACACTGGATGCAGTCGATATCAATTATTCAGCTGAAACTAACTTCTGTGCGCTACTTTAAGACTATCCATCGATTTCAATTAGTAGGTATAGTTCGTTCAGTTAACTAGTAGTTAGTTCTCGAGATGGATTTAGACACTTTCAGAACAATGGGGAGATTCTATTTATTTCTTCCATGCTGGACTGGAAGCGATGGAAACCTTTGTTTGGGTCCTTAACGCTCTGCCTACCCCAATACAGACATGATAGATGTATGTAGAATAAAGAGAAATTGCCAAAGCCTGTCTAATGCTCTCTTCATTGATACTTTGTTAAATCATTAACATAAGCTACAGATTCGCCGATGGTTGTGGGTTCAAATCCCTATATTTACAATTTTTTTGTTTAATTTTTTAATTTGCTTACATGTTTGAGTGTCAAAAAAATATATAGGTATATATACGTATAGGTAAGCTACAGATTTTTATGAATATGGGTCAACTCTTTTTTGGAGTTAGTTGCCATATACCTACCTGGAATTGGTAAGCAGGTTGGCAATTTGGCTCGTGCAAGCAATATGCTATATTCATAGGAACCATCCCTGATGCTGCAAATTCAATGGATTTATCTCTCAATCAGAATATAAGATGCCTTGAACGACATAGATAGGGTGTTATTCTGCTCTGACAAGCTTTAATATTCCTCCCAACCGATTTTCGGTGATGGCCAACTGCGCAGGACTAATTTTTAGTGCCAAGTGTTTGCGCAACCCACAGGCGCACTCTCTATTCCTTTAATCTCTTATTCTGATTGGACAGTTTGACTGACACGACCAGAGAGAAATCAGGCGGCGTAGGACCAACTATTAACATGTCCGTCCAACAGCATGGATCATCTTACTTTTCTGACAATCAGTTGATCAGCCTGCAATGTCCTGACCAAACTAAAACAACACTACAAAGTCATTGTCCCCCGCCGGGAATCGAACCCGCGACCTCCGGGTCGTTAGATCTTGGTCACGGAGGAGGCAGTTGATAAACTTTTGTAGGTATGCAACATAGCTTTTAAATATTTTCTTCAGAATATCTTCCAAGTTAAACATAAACAACATCTTGTTGCAAGCTACCACCACTTAACACATAATTGACACTTCCAGTTTATTGTTACTATGAAGAGCTATAAAAACGGCGACTTTGTAGCAAAAGCAAAGTGTCGCATCAATTTTAGCGTGGTTACAGTATTTGCGGTAGTAAAACTTAAGAAGGAGTGGACGACCTAGCTTCTTACAATGTTTTTAACGGGAAGTGAAGGATATAAGCTGATTTTTATACTTTGTTGTAGATATAGATTAGTTTGTTGGATTAGCATAGGTAGAAATTATTACATTCATAAAATCACGCCTTTATCCCTAATGGGGTAGGCAGATCGAGCGTAAACGACCTAAACAAAGGTTCCGCCACGTCTGACAAGTTTTGAGGGTTATTCCAGATTGTTCTGTATATTGCTATAGTGACAGGTTATCAGCCCATCGCCTAAATGACAATACTGAAACCCTCAAATCCCTTAGCTGATTTTTACAGCATGCCCGGGAGGAGATGCAGCTGGCACATTCTACGTTTTTTCTATCACTCCCAGTCCAGCATGGTAGAAATTATTACTCATAACTAATCTTACTTACTACTTAGTCTACATCATCCCACTGCTGGGCAAAGGTGTCCCTCTTTTCCTTCCACTTATCCCTATTTTGAGCCTCCAGGCGCCAGTCCTTTGAAAATGTGTCCAGCTCGTCGCGCCACCTGCGACGGGGTCTTCCGCGGCGTCGATTCATGCTGGGTGGCTTCCACTCTTACCAGTCTTCATTTACAAAATTATCTTCAACAAGAGGAGGTTATTAGAAATTGCTACTTACTACCTTTTAGGGTCGTATTTATAATCAGCTCTCAAGAGTGACAGCGAATTTGAGTTTGTATCAGAAATGTCATTTCAGTACAAAACGACCTGTCAAATCCAAACTTAATATTGCTCTCAATCTTGAGATCGCTTTATAAATACGAGCCTTAGTGCTCCAGCCCAGTAAAAAAATTCAGAAGCTTGCAATTTGTAATAAAAGTCCGGTTGAACGATTTCACAAAAAAAACGCCGTAGATACTTAGACAGAGGCAACTTGTCTTAGGCCCATTCTCTTACCAGCGCTTTTTACCAGGGTATGATAAGAAGTTGATCGTACTTATATGCAATTTGTAGTAAAAGACCGGCTGAACACCGGATTTCACAAAAATTGCCGAGATACTTAGACAGCGGCCGGCACTGACGCTTAAACGTGCCCTCCGAATCCTTTGTCTTTTCGGACAATCAGGTAAATTCTTCCATGCTGGACTGGGAGTGATAGAAAAACATAGAATGTGCCAGCTGCATCTCCTCCCGGGCATGCTGTAAAAGACAGCTAAGGGATTCAAGGGTTTTAATGTATTGAAAATTAGGCTATGGGCTGACAACCTGTCACTTCTGAAATAGCCCTCAAAACTTGTCAGACGTGGCGGAATAACCTTTCGGTCGTTTTTGCTCTGCCTATCCCATTAGGGATAAAGTCGTGATTTTATGTATGTATGTAGGTGAGTCAGCCTAATGTCCTAACCATACTGTTCCACCCCTGGGAATCGAACTCAGGACCTCCAGTTTGGGAGCCCATGGCTCACACCACTAGACCACGGAGGCAGTTAATAAAGCCAAAAATAATAAAGCCACTAAATCACTTGTAATCTCATTATAGCGCGACGTCCACAAGCGGGAGTGTTCTCATACGTTACAAGTTATTACTGTTGTAACTTAAGCTGGCAACTTGGTACTAGCCTCCGAGTGCAGTCGGAGAAGCTGAATTTAATTATAAGAGGTATATAGGTACGATCTACCTCTTATCGTAGCCTGGGTATCTCTTGTAAGAGGGTGGACCTAAGACAAGTGCATGGCCTCTGTCTAAGTATCTCGGCAATTTTTGTGAAATCCGGTGTTCAGCCGGTCTTTTACTACAAATTGCATATAAGTACGATCAACTTCTTATCATACCCTGGTAAAAAGCGCTGGTAAGAGAATGGGCCTAAGACAAGTTGCCTCTGTCTAAGTATCTACGGCGTTTTTTTTGTGAAATCGTTCAACCGGACTTTTATTACAAATTGCAAGCTTCTGAATTTTTTTACTGGGCTGGAGCACTAAGGCTCGTATTTATAAAGCGATCTCAAGATTGAGAGCAATATTAAGTTTGGATTTGACAGGTCGTTTTGTACTGAAATGACATTTCTGATACAAACTCAAATTCGCTGTCACTCTTGAGAGCTGATTATAAATACGACCCTAAAAGGTAGTAAGTAGCAATTTCTAATAACCTCCTCTTGTTGAAGATAATTTTGTAAATGAAGACTGGTAAGAGTGGAAGCCACCCAGCATGAATCGACGCCGCGGAAGACCCCGTCGCAGGTGGCGCGACGAGCTGGACACATTTTCAAAGGACTGGCGCCTGGAGGCTCAAAATAGGGATAAGTGGAAGGAAAGAGGGACACCTTTGCCCAGCAGTGGGATGATGTAGACTAAGTAGTAAGTAAGATTAGTTATGAGTAATAATTTCTACCATGCTGGACTGGGAGTGATAGAAAAACGTAGAATGTGCCAGCTGCATCTCCTCCCGGGCATGCTGTAAAAATCAGCTAAGGGATTTGAGGGTTTCAGTATTGTCATTTAGGCGATGGGGCTGATAACCTGTCACTATAGCAATATACAGAACAATCTGGAATAACCCTCAAAACTTGTCAGACGTGGCGGAACCTTTGTTTAGGTCGTTTACGCTCGATCTGCCTACCCCATTAGGGATAAAGGCGTGATTTTATGAATGTAATAATTTCTACCTATGCTAATCCAACAAACTAATCTATATCTACAACAAAGTATAAAAATCAGCTTATATCCTTCACTTCCCGTTAAAAACATTGTAAGAAGCTAGGTCGTCCACTCCTTCTTAAGTTTTACTACCGCAAATACTGTAACCACGCTAAAATTGATGCGACACTTTGCTTTTGCTACAAAGTCGCCGTTTTTATAGCTCTTCATAGTAACAATAAACTGGAAGTGTCAATTATGTGTTAAGTGGTGGTAGCTTGCAACAAGATGTTGTTTATGTTTAACTTGGAAGATATTCTGAAGAAAATATTTAAAAGCTATGTTGCATACCTACAAAAGTTTATCAACTGCCTCCTCCGTGACCAAGATCTAACGACCCGGAGGTCGCGGGTTCGATTCCCGGCGGGGGACAATGACTTTGTAGTGTTGTTTTAGTTTGGTCAGGACATTGCAGGCTGATCAACTGATTGTCAGAAAAGTAAGATGATCCATGCTGTTGGACGGACATGTTAATAGTTGGTCCTACGCCGCCTGATTTCTCTCTGGTCGTGTCAGTCAAACTGTCCAATCAGAATAAGAGATTAAAGGAATAGAGAGTGCGCCTGTGGGTTGCGCAAACACTTGGCACTAAAAATTAGTCCTGCGCAGTTGGCCATCACCGAAAATCGGTTGGGAGGAATATTAAAGCTTGTCAGAGCAGAATAACACCCTATCTATGTCGTTCAAGGCATCTTATATTCTGATTGAGAGATAAATCCATTGAATTTGCAGCATCAGGGATGGTTCCTATGAATATAGCATATTGCTTGCACGAGCCAAATTGCCAACCTGCTTACCAATTCCAGGTAGGTATATGGCAACTAACTCCAAAAAAGAGTTGACCCATATTCATAAAAATCTGTAGCTTACCTATACGTATATATACCTATATATTTTTTTGACACTCAAACATGTAAGCAAATTAAAAAATTAAACAAAAAAATTGTAAATATAGGGATTTGAACCCACAACCATCGTCT
>JARACY010003266.1:0-34700 GCA_029255725.1 Scrobipalpa atriplicella
GAACAGACTCACAGGTTTAACTCTCAGCACTCTGCATCCATCTATGCTAGCCTTATTCCACTAAGGTTTCACCGGATTCCACAACCCTCAGTTCAGCACTGCTCCAACCACCAGGTATCATGTCCTGGATTCCACTGCAGGATAACAAGGAACAGTCCATGTCACCATATCCACTCCAACTTCACCTTCCACAGCACTTATCACATCAAACACTGAATCAATGCACAAATCCACCTTGGCTAATATTTTACAGAACACTATGAAACACCAACAGATCTAACACCATGGAGCCTATTGGAGACACCAACACCACGGAGACACGACCAACGAATTCGACTGACTCGAGAACTCAAATGTCATTGTCCAAGAAACGTCATCCGACGAGTGGCGTGACCAACTGACAGTTCTGCGCTTCGTATTTGCAACTGCCAAAATATGGAGACGTTCCGTTTTACGCTACGCTCCGTCATGTATTCATCTCGCAAGCTCTTCAATAAACCCATTAGCAATCTCATGGAAAAAAATACCCTCATTTGTTTTCCAACGTCCGGGTACTTAGGTAGATTGCCTCTGATCCTTTCCCTTCACATCCTTAACCGATGTGCGAGCCCTAATGGGCACCCTTAATCTCTTCTAGTGATCATTTCATATTATATTATTATTGGGAGAAGTGGAAAAAAAAAATATGTTTGATGGAAACTGTGGATGGAAAATTTGCGAAAGAATGAGACTTTTATAACGTCACGATTCATCGAACAAAAATGTTGGAAAACTTCCTCTTTGTTTTGTTTACTTTCCAAACTTTTGTTTATTACTAGCGCTTGTCTCTACTTTAGGTATCGCAAGTGACCCGGATAACAAGTAGAATGAGTGAAAATAATCGCGTCAACGAGTACAACGAATACCTATACTTTATTCAATACGAAATTTAATTTTCCTTATACATAACAAACATTAAAATTTCTAAATCGAAAACATTACAGAAAATTTATTGGAATGTTATTTCGGCGGAAAGCGATCCAGCAGTTATTATTTCCGTTAATTCCGAAGCTTCATTTCCGGTTCCAGCCATTTTACAATAAAATATTAGTGTCCGTTATTACGGAGTTAGGTACTTGTGTTATTATCATAATCATAACATAAGCTGTGATCCATATACTCTACACCTACTTACTCATGAAATTGTTAGTCACTAGCGAATATTAATATGTTTTCATTCAAATTTTCCTTTTTTCATGCGTAATTTATACTGGAAACTCAAATGTCATTTTTAATTCATTGAAGGTAAAAAAAAACTGTATCGTGTAATCCCATGCTGTACTTGCTCCATTTTGAATCGCGAACACAAGAAGATATTTCAATGCGCTGTATTTGAATGCCGGTATGACGGACGACCTCCGCAGAAATTGAGTTTACGTTTTGTCAGGAGCTTCACGTTCACGGCTGGTACTTTAGTATCGCGTTAGCGTAAAAAGATTTTAAATTCAAGCTAACGCAAAATATATTTTTTATCAAATAAATAGAAAGAAATAATGATAAAGTACTTAAAATAAAACAAACGGAACACAAAAAAGTAAAAAATAAAACAAAAACGTAGAAAAACTAAAACTCGAAGATCTCGAAATCCGTCATACTTATACTATTTGTTGGATCACGACATGCCCGACCTAAAGGTTAAAGGTTAAAGATTCCATAACCTTTTGGACACCCTGTTACATAAAATTTGTACCTAGGTACATCAAAATGAACACCACATTGTCAAACTAATCTCAAGTTATCGCAGTAATTATATTCAAGCCTCTTGTGCAATATTCATGCGGGGCTTTCTCTAAAATGCAACTTCCAGTCAAACTATGCATACGCAATGAGAAACTTTTTGAATGAAAGGATAACCATAGTCCAACTTTAACGAAACTGCATTGCTGTCCAAATAAAACTAAGAAATTTAATTCATGCAGCATCATGCATTTACATTATACGATTAAAATTAACTAATCTACCTACGTAATACCTACTCAGATTTATTTTTTATAAATGGTTTATATTTTATGATTTATTGAGGTACAAATTCATGTTTACCTATTTTAAATTTAATAGAAGATCTATTTTCTTAAACAGTCAAAAACATAAGAAGGCACAACAGCTTCTGTGGTTTAGCAGTGAAAGCCTGGCTCTTTTTTCGGATGTCGAGGGTTTGTTTCCATTAGTCAAACACAAAGTTGATATTATCAAACCACTATGTAACATTGTTCCTAGTTTGATAAGGACATTAATGATGATTATAAGAGGGTTTTAAAAAACTTCAAGGGTTTACGGGTCGTTAGATTAGATCGGACACCACACACGACAAAAAAATTTAAAGTCTCTTGATCGTAAATTAGTAATTTATTTGAAGTATGTGTACCTTTCCATTAAAGCGTGAAAGAGGAACATTCATGATTAGTGTGAAGAACTCAAGCAATTTAGCTCAAAATTTAAGCAAATACTAAGTGCTGGAACATCACAGTAACGCCGCGAAACCCTGTAAGGCATTTCCAAGTTTAATTCAAAATGAACTAAGTTTTGTTTGTGTAGAGTATTCTTAAAGTGGCAAAAGGAATGTATTTTACAAACAATGAAGTGTACCGTTAGTAATAGTGGTAATGGTGGTCCGCAAAACTGTTTTTTGACGAAAGTGACTTCAAATCGGCGACACAGTTTAAAAAAAAATTAATTTCTATTAATTTTGTAATCAATCAATATGAATTAATCCATTTTTTCTAAATGAATGGTCAAGAATTTACGTAATAAAGTTGTGAATTGTTGCAGTTTAGTACACAGCAGGCGTTTTAACCTTCCGTTTGGGAAGTGCGGCGTGGCTAGCATAACAGAGATAGCGCCGGCTACACGCGAAATGTAAACTTTTTAGAATTCCGTATACATTTTTAGTATTCTAAAAAGTACTTCCATTTTGCGTGATTTGTCAAGCTAAATGCAGTTAATTTTATAATAATAAACACAAACATTGAAATTGCTTTTTACACAAGACTAAATATCTTTTTAAAAATGCCAGCAGCGTCATCGATTTATAAGACGTTTTCACGTCAATTCATGTAAGTTAACAAGAAATTAAAAAAAATTAAAATTAAAATTGAATACAGCGTTTACCTGTACATTATGAAATGTTTTCTTTCTTTCATTTACATAAAATTATATTAAGGGCTAAAACACACCAGCGTCGCGTTCCGCGTCGGAATCTTCGGTCGCCGAACCTTCCGTCGTATACAACACACCAACCGAACCTTCCGCGGCGTCTTGTTACGCGCTAAATGACATCAAAATGGCTTCTTCTTTGATGTTGTCACATTTGTGTTGTGACTTATGACATGATGAACTTTTTGGAAAATATTAATTTTCTGGAGTTACTGGGAATTACAGAGTCCTCAGAAAAAGGTAAACATTTGGAGTGCATCCATCCAAGAGTGGAGTTTCAAAATTATGCTTTGTTGTACAGACAGAACCAATCCTGATAAAAGTGATAAAAGTTTTCAGTATTTTTTATTATTATTTGTTGTTCATCATCACACCAGTACCTAACGGTCTTGTAAAACAATATGCAAATGTTGCGAAGGATGCGTAGCGTTACGAGATTCGATCGCATTCGTTACCACGTCCATTACAGCCTCAAATTCCACGACGTAGGGGATAAGCATGGGATAAGCTGCAGGAAAGTCGTCTTTTACGGTACGATCCCTGTCCAAGGCCCTAGATCACGCAGCAGATCGAATAAGCGCTGGCTAGACGTCGAAAAAGCGGATATGGATGAGAATTATCTCACACCAGCGATTGCCGAAGACCGATCAAAGTGGAGTAGAAAAGCCGGTAATCAGATCTCAACATTGGGCCGAGAAACCGCTACTATCATAACAATTATGGATGATGGCTGAAAACCAGTAATTTACCCTCGCTGCTGAATGAAAAATTTCCTTATCCATTTGTAATGTATTTATAGTATTGTATAATAGATATAAGTTTTATTGTATAGTATTGTATTGATTTTAAAATGGGCCTAGTTGCTTGAAAAAAAAAAACAATTTTAATTATTATCATTGTTATTTATTAATACTCTAAAAAATTATCATCACACTGTGTATTATAGCAGCAACCTAATTGCAAAATACCAATACTGTTGTATCATCATAATTCATGTAAGAGCATTGCTCTTGTCGGTTGAGTATTATGAAGTAAACGCCAGGTCTCCCTGCATTCCGCTTTCTCCTTGACTTCCTTGCGCCTACTCTCTTCTTCGTCGTTTCCTCATGTCTGAGGGTCGTGACCACCAAAAGTAGCGTTGCGGGTCAGGGCTCTCCAGGCACATCTGTTCTGGGCCTGGTGGATTGCCCCCTGGGTGTTGCACTTGATGGACTGCAAAATGGCATCTGTCCACCGGGTAGGTGCTCTTCCTCTACTCCTTCTCCCTTCCACGTGCCCAACTAGTATAAGCTTCTCTAGATTTTCCGGCTCCCGTCGGGCGACGTGACCGAAGAAAGATAGGGACCTTTGGAGACATATTGTTGACAGGCGTGTTTCTATTTTGAGCTCCTGAAGAATAGAGACGTTAGTGCGGCGCGCAGTCCAGGGGATACCCAACATTTTACGCCAACACCACATCTCGAACGCATCTATTCTTGATCTTAATCGAGCTTTCAGTGTCCATGGCTATTGGCCACTTCTTGGCAACACAGGCTTGCTTGGTATTTTCCAAGATTTTGACCCAATTTGAATAAAAATGTTAAAAATACAACAATACAGACAAGTAGACAACGATTATGGCATATTGTCATCTTGACAAAAATATTTACTCTGCTCTTTGGCCAAAAAGAAGTAAAAAGCAAAGAGTAGAGTCATAATAACAAGTGAAACGAGGTTTCCAACACGAGTTTCTAATAGAAACACAGGCCATGCGTTTCGTTTCTTTCGCATTTTTACTTGCAGTCCATTTTGATTTTATTCCAGAATTAGCTGGTTTCTAGGGTTCCGTACCCAAAGGGTAAAAACGGGACCTTATTACTGAGACTTCGCTGTCTGTCTGTCTGTCCGTCTGTCACCAGGCTGTATCTCATGAACCGTGAGATAGAGACTTGAAATTTTTTGCAGATAATGTATTTCTGTTGCCGCTATAACAACAAATAATAAAAATTACTTTTTTGCTCGTTTTTGTAGATAATGTTTTGGAGGCTGTTTCTCATGAATCGTGATAGTTAGATAGTTGAAATTTATACAGATGATTTATTTATATTGTTGCTATAACAACAAATACTAAAAACTGGTCAAGTGCGATTCGGGAAACGGATATGATTTTGTTGCCATTTTCATAAATGATGCTAAGGACCCTTTCGTGCGCGAGTCCGACTCGCACTTGGCCGGTTTTTTAATTAATCGTGAAAATAAAATAAAATGCAAGTACTACCATTCCAGAACACGGTCTATTTAGCAAAATAAATCCGACGACACTGAACGATTCATTTTTTTTCATGAAAATCCATGACTACAAATGAAAATAGGTAATGATTTTCAGATAAGGCTGCATGGCCAAAGCTTCTTGCCTTCCTATACGTATGGCAGAACTAATGAAAAAAGGACAATTATAAATAGTCCGTAATGATAAAACTCGATAAAACTAATGTTGTCTTTTTTTATAAAGGATTACTCTCATAAGTTAAAAAGAGACGCGGATATGTTAGTAACTAAGTAATGAGGTTTATGCCGAGTCCATTCTTTTTCCCTCTACGCGTCACTGGATATTTTAAAAGAATATGTTGCGCGCGCACATAGCGTGGTACTTTCCGTCGCGCGGAGAGTTCGGTTCCGCTCGACGGAGCGCGGAAGATGACGCAGGTGTGTTTTAGGCAATGCAAAAAGCATTGTCAGCGTGTTGACGGAACTTTCCGCCGCGGAACGTGACGCTGGTGTGTTTTGGCCCTAATAGTAGAAAATAAAATTAAAAATTTGAAAGAAAAAAATCTTCACTTTACAATTTTACATAAACTATAATTGGGTCCAATTCTGAAAACCACCCAATAAATTAAAGTCCATTTCTTTGTGACTACGAATAATACAAACTGCACGCAAGATATTTTAATAGATAGAAATTAGACATAGAATTAACAATATTCTATGACAATTTAACGTTGTTGATAAATTGTCTGTTGATTTAGAGTCAGTGACCGGCACAAAAGAGTCTATTGTGTGTCGGTGACTGATATTGGATTTCAGTATAAATAAATGTACCTACCAAATATCTTATTATGTACCTATAGTAAAAGCTACACATATTAATGTAATTTTTTGTGAAAGCTACGCGCGTAAGTAAATACTTCAAGTTATTATTTTTTTTCGTCGTCGACAGACAGACTTAAAACAAAGTTTTTGTGCAGTACGGAACTTTCAAAATCCCAAGTAATTTTGCACTTCCTGTGCTCCAAAGCGTTTCCCTGCACCGCCTAGGGGATGCATACACTCAACTTCACATTGTGGTGCGATAGCAAAGGAAATATTGTCACATGTGCAGCCGGCGTCCACCATTAAATCTGCTACGTTCGGCGAGCTTACAGACATAACTTCATAGTTAATATTATTACTGCATGTATCAACAGTAATATTACAAATGTGTTTATTAGTTTGTTTGTAAGGATCAACAAAAGATCTGATATTTTGATGTTCCGTCATCAAACGGTGGTGTCCTTCTCCTTCCCCGGTAGTATCAAATGAAAACTAAGTAGTGCCAAAAACTAGTGACATAGTTGGTATAAGAGCCTTTCATTATACTATTGGAATGTATGTACGACTCGTAGCACTCTCTGTGAGTAGAACCCTTTCAGGGTTCATATCGTGTCAAATTTCCATCCCTTATTTTTATCACACGCACATAAATCACCAACACCTCATATCCCCGCAGTAGAATATATTGAGCTTAGGCTAATATGCTGAAACTCGTGGCTAAAATAGTAATGTAATTCATCATTCACAGAACATTTAGACTATTCACAAAGCTTTTGAGAACGAAAGTAATAAAGGACGTAGGTTCATACGGTACTGTCTGCAGGAAAAATTTAATAAGTTTTAAATTGCTGAAAGGTGAATGATAAAAAATATATAGACTTAGAAATACAATACTAATACTTAATATTATGGCGTTACTTACTAAGTACCATGATCAAAATTTACCATGTCTTTTAAAATAGAAAAAATAAATAAATCCCGAAACAAGGTGTCTGCAATAGAAAATTTCGATCGTTTACTCTTTGCAGTGCAGATAATAATTAGGTATTTTTTTACTCACGAAAGTCACGAATCGTAGGGTTTGCCGATTTACCTAACTTGTTACATAGATCTATAACGATAATAGAAGAGTTCCTATGACATATAGCCGTGCAATAAAATAAATAATAATGTTAATGTCGCACATTCTGTATTTTTTTATAAGTATTATGTTTGAAATACTGTCGAAATGGGACATTATATAGATATTTTTTTAAACTTCAAGAAAATATTAGGATGCTGGCTGTACCGCTTATATTCATAACTCCGCTTGCTTACAAAACATTTGATTCACAGGTAATTTAATTTAATGGTATACGTGAGTCTATACCACACAGACCACATTGCGAGATAGGTAATGCTATCGATTCGTGGAGAGCACAACTGAACTTAACCAAAAATGTAGCCGTCCCTTTCTGTTCTCTCAAGATAGACCATGAGAATTTGAATCAAGATTTAGTGATTTTGAGCGCATACGAATCGCCCCCATTTAGTTTTCACGGTATTTTTCTTGTGGAATTGATAAGATCTGTATATTGCTGTAGTGACAGGTTGTCAGCCCATCGCCTAAATTACAATACACTGAAACCCCTGAATCCATACAAAATGTCCACCTCGACCAAACAATCTGTATGGACAAGCCAACATTATTTTTCACTTCCTGATAGAATTTCCTGATCAGTTTCGTTGAGAGAGCAACACCTATCAGTTTGTGGAACGCTGTCCCTTACAAGTAGGTCTAGGTACCATATCACGTTCGGTTTCAGTCATATCCCGCGGTTGTATACTTAGTGCCAATTGTTCAAATTGGATCAAATAATAAATTTCAATCTAGCCTACCAAAAAGTACTTTGATGTCTTCCGAACAGCAAATTGAAGTTATTTAAAGCGTTAAGAGAGTCGGGACATGGATGAAATATAAAGAACGGACCAGGTTGGAAACTCGCGTTATCTTGAGAAATACTCGGCCATTTACCAGGCGCTCGATATACTCACCTAAAGTGATTCTCATTATCATTACTTCTACCCAAGTTACTCTGACATTTTAAACCCTTTTTACTACCATAGTTCAGATAAAAAGCTCTGTTGAGGTAGTGAAGTGAGTCTGCCAGCTGCTGATGCTAAAATCAAAATATTTCTGTAACTTTCAGAGTAATAATTGGTAAATGTACTTTTATGTTATAAATTGAATAAATTGAATTGAATTGATAAAAGGTATTTACCCTCAAAACTTGTCAGACGTGGCGGAATGACCTTTGTGTAGGTCGTTTACGCTCTGCCTACCCCATTAGGGATAAAGGCGTGATTATAATGTATATACGTATTTATGTGCATAATTATAATAAAATGTGTGTATATTTTGCCATACAAAACTTAATATCTTAACTTTAATTTCCTCGATTAAACATCTATGTGTGTGAGTAAAACTTCCTCTAACTATATGATTAAAATTATACTTACCTATGTCCGAGTCATAAAAATATTATTACACTTGTTTGTCCCAATACAGGAAATTGGAAAATCTCAATAAATTGCTTTGGATGTGTCCTTGACGTCTTTGAGTTAATCTTTACACGAGGAATGTCGCATTGAATCGATTTAATGCATTCGTTTGAAGTTTTAATGAAAATGTATATTTGGCTAAGACGAATCACAGCCTTAGTATAACGTATACTTACAGCCCAAGTTGAGAACCGTAAAACGTCTTCACATTGCTTGACATGATCAAATAACTTTCCCAGGGAACGTAGGTCGAAATACATATTTAAAAATATTAGGTACCTTACCTATATTTTGACCTCCCATCAAAGTGCATCTTTCAGCTAATTTTTCAATTTTGTATAAGTGCGCATTTTTATTCATATTTCGACCTACAATATTCTCCGGGTACACCTTTTCATTATAATATCACCAGCATATGCTAGTGCGAATCACTAAAAAAGTCACTATGTATGACTAGGTACGTGTAATTTCGTTCACCAGTGTGTTGTTTTACTGTTCTTTTCGTTTACTGTGGTGTGTCAACATTATAGTAAGATTGTACAACTGCATGATACAACCGGTGATTTAATGTGTTTAGTTGATAACTGTAGACCGCGCGCGCCGCTCGTGCTTCGTGTTTCGTGCAGCGCGCATTGCACGTCAAACGAAAACATCGCGCTATCAAAACCCGTGGGAGTTCTCGCCCGTTTCCCTAAACTGGTTAAGACTGGTGCATCCAAATTCCAGTGAATAGTGTCGTTTGTCAAAGTGCAGTTAGAAGTTGGAAGAAAGCCGGTTGGCGCAAAACGAGCGCTTCCAGTAACAGTTTATTCAAGGTGCGTTATGGGATTATAGTTATTTGCCATCGAGATGCGTTGTATCTTGTATGTATGGTGTTGCGTGATGATATTCCACTTGATAGGTAACTTGATGAGTGATGTTGATTTATATTGCCCTATTTCGCTCCATTTTCCTTGGATAAAATTTGGAACTTAGGTACCTACTTAACTATATATTTAGCTTTTAAGTATCAGTCAAGCACTACTTATAAAAAAAGGAACTCTTTAAGGTACTTACTTAAATACTAACTTTTATTTGCTATGTTCTTTTTTATCAAAATACAGTTGTTCAATGTTCTGACTAAAGTAATCCCATGAGAGGTTTTGTGAGTTAAGTCAATGAACTTGAACTTTTCTTGTGCCTAACGACCCGAAGCAGAGACTTACTTGTCAGACAATCAGTTTATTCATTGTCCTAAGCAAACTGGAAACAATATAATATACCAAGGATGATTTGGTGTGGCTAGACGAGGTGATGACCGGTGGAGTAAAGTCCTTACGGAATGGTGACCAAGAGAAGGTCGCAGATATGTTGGCCGCCCCGCAGCTAGATGGGTGGTATATTGATAGCAGCCAGTAAGACCTGGACAAGGCTAGCCCAAGATAGACAGTCGTGGCACGAGAAAGAGGAGGTCTATGCCCTGCAGTGGGTAGACAAAGGGCTGAAATGAGATGATGATTTAAATTTTGTTTAACCTCCTTGGGAATCGAACCTATGATCCAAATCTAGAGTCAGATACACATTCAGATATCAGGCTTACAGTTCAGGCTCAAGGGATTACATCGCTTAGCATCTAAGTTACTAACTATTAGACAACTAAGTTGCGGGTGCAATTAGACCTTAATATTCCCCAAGTCACCAAGTTAAACATAATAATCATATTGGCTTCCGTTCTATATGGAAAGGTAGACCACGACCTTTTAGTAAACTTTAAATTAAAAATGCTGGACTGGGAGTGTTAGAAAAACATGGAATGTGCCAGCTGCATCTCCTCCCGTGCATGCTGTAAAAATCCGCTAAGGGAATCGAGGGTTTCAGTGTATTGCAATTTAGGCGATGGGCTGACAACCTGTCACTATAAGTAATGTACATAATCACCTGTATAATAACCCTCAAATCTTGCCAAACGTGGCGGAATTACCTTTATTTAGGTCGTTTTTGCTCTGCCTACCCCAATAGGGATAAGGGCGTGATTTTGTGTATGTGTGTGTATGTTAAATTAGAAATATTTATATAGTTTGGTAGGTACAAACGTTTGAAGCAATAACTAGTAGGCATAAATGGTACAATGGCATTTACCAATCAGAAGAAGTAGGAAAACCGGTACTGAATTGACATGCTTAGGTAAAAAAATAATATACCTACACACAGCAGTAATTTTTTATTGTGATTTGATTATTGACTAACAAAGGTGGGGTTCGCAACCATGTATTTATTTTATTGATCTTTGGATGATAATGAAATATTAATAAATAAATTCAAATAAAATATATTTTTAAACTGATTTAGTTATGAGTCCTAACTACAAAATTTTACGGAAATAACAAGCCAAGAGGTATTCAAAGCGCTTCTCTACAAAATTATCAAAGTATTAAATATTTCTTAACCATAACATAACTTTAAGTACCGTCGATTGTGTTCTTCCTCTTTTCCATCTATTAAAAAAATTATAATGTTTGATTGTCATAATTATTGGAAATGATACTTAGACTCGAATTTTTTTTTGTATGGTAGCTGTGACAGATGCTATTCCTATAGATTTCAGATACATTTTCTTTTGTTTTCCTTCTGAATGACATCTGTCGCAGAGCTACCATCCTAAATTTTCAAACTAATAATATGATTCAAAGAAAGTTTAACTTAAATTATACATTAGGGACCAACGCTTGGCTGTAAATTACTCCAGCTAGATTACCACCACCTACGTTGGATCTACGCTAAGCTCAAGGGATCACCATTTATGACCTCACTTAAGACACATTTAAGTATATGTATTTAGTCTGCTTAGAACCAAAGATTATTATGTGCAAATCTAAGGCTGAAATTCCTGCGTCTAACTTTTCGACTAATCTAGTTTTATAGGCGCATAGGGAAAAGCCTAAAAATTTTAAATTTCTCCCCAAACTTTGAAGCGTCCGTTTCAGGTAAGTTCTTGAAGTTAGTCGAGGAAGTCAACGCTAAAGCGACTCTCGTTGCTGGCAAATTCTACAAGTTTCCTAATCAATGTGAACTTCCGGAGCTCATACGGCGAAGGAAAATTAACTTGAAAGTCTAAACTCAGTCAGTATACGAAGGTATATACAGGGTGTAAAAAAAGTACTGCGTTCCTTTAAACCACGTAATGTATTAGTGATATAAATAAAATACAAACCACACATGAATAATGAAGGGTAACCTTCCATTGACATTAAAGCAAAAACTCATGGGCATGGTGCATTCTTCCCATCCTTAACGAAGTCCGAACTCCCTATACTGGAAAGTTAGGCACCATTTCTGTTATTGAGGTTTGACGTCATAAAAATTTATTATTTTATATTTTAGTCAATTGGTAGGTCCATAAAAGTATTCAGCTGGCGTCTCGTAAAACTAGATCCATGTGGATACTTATTGGAGGATTACCGGTAGCATATTGGTCTATCTTATATTGACGATATGATGGCCCTCTTCATCATGTAGGACTATCGCTGACAACCAAGAATTGGAACCCAGTAGGAAAGAATGCGAGGTCGTAGGTAAAATATTCCATTGTAAGGCATCCTTCTTTCAAACACATTAACATGGATCAGTAGTTCGACGTATTTCTATGACGTTCCAGGCAAATTGAAGGAAAGTGGCTCTAGTAGGTCAAGTTTACGAAAATTATAAACTTTTTACAAGTGGCATATAGAGTCGTCGATTCAACGAGTAAATAAATAATCTAAATATGAAAATATCTATTTTGATAAACTCTCCCAGTCAATAATTTCTAGCAATAACGAACATTGCTTTTCGCTCATCTTTCGCTATTGTAAAAATTACATGATTTTCTTTTGCAGTCACTGATTCAAAATTTCCGCACTACGCCACGTTATTTCGTGCGTGCGTATTACAATTTGAATAAGAGTAAGAATTTATTTATAGTGCGTATCGCTTTTTGAGTCAGCGACTGACAAAATTTGATCTCCAGGACCAGCATCAATATGCGCTTTATACGATTAAAAGAAGATTTGTGTCTTGTGACCTTCGCGAGTCGACATTTTGGGGTACTCCATAATATTTTTTCGCTAAAAATATTTCGTAGGTACTCCCGCATGATAATAGTAGGTATCTGCAATTCAATTATATACTTAAGTATGATACGCTTTCATACTTTCACATCCTCCAGAGTGCATATACTTACCCTTTGTGTTACACCCTTTCTAGTGAGTTTGAAATTTTAGCATTATTTCTAAATTAAAAACTCAGTTACAAAAAAATCCAAAGTATTTCGGTAGACATCTTGTTCATACTTCTCGTACAACCTCCCTTCAAGGATACACAGTTTGAATTTCTTCTCCTATCGGGCATGCATAAACGGTCTCCTCGGAATTTACCTTACCTGACACTCATATGAATGGGATGGCAGTGAACCGTGAATTTTATTTGACAAAACGCAAACAGATTTGTCACTCGACGACGCCTCTTTCTGTAACAGGTAAATGATTGATAGACAGGTGACCTTTTAACATTTCCTCATCATCCTTTGCACGTTTGAAAAAAAAACTCAACATACATTTTTTATTTGATCTAAAGTAGGCACGTTATTCTAACTTTTACCTATAACTCAAAGTACTTTGACAGCAGTGTTTGACTTAAAATTGTATCCTACTATTATTATAAATGTGAAAGTTTGGATGTTTGAATTTTTGGATGTTTGCAATCACGCTTCAACTACTATAAAGACGAATCGAGATGAAACTTGGCACACATATAGGTTAGGTCCAGAAATAGGACATGGGCTACTTTTTACCGCGGGAAAACCTTCATTTCCACAAGCAAACTCATTTAACGCGGGTGGAACCGCGGGCAGAAAGCTAGTATTTTATATTTAAATGACACCGGCAAATAAGATTATGGTATCATTCAATACTTCGTATCCAATTTTATAGCTGTAAATCCGAAAGTTCAATTTTTATTGCAAAATCTATTTAAAAAAAAAAAAAACAGGTAAAGATACTAACTTATACGCGTAAAATTACGCCATGGGAGTCATGCTGGGTCCTCGAGGGTCGTGTGAGCTCATTTGAACGGTTGGCATTCCCAACACGTAGCGGCCAGGTGGGTCGCAGGTTCAGTGCATTTAAATAAATATAAACATGGCTTGCATAACCGTGTGCGAGTATGTTTGGCCCGCTGGATATAATTTTATTGTTATTTATTTATTGGTATTACTGTTAAGTAATATTTAAAAAAAAAACTTACATAAAAATACTTACGGTACATGTCAGCACAGACAGTGTAACAGTTATTGGCCTGGCCTATTAGGGTAAGAGGTTGCTTAGTCAACGAAAATAAAAGATTTTTTATTATTTCAGAAAAAAGAAAAAAACCTCAATACAAAATGACCACCTCTATCAGACATTTTTTTTGTGTATAAGCCAAAATTTATTTTGATTATCTTAACAGAATTTCTTTGGTTTTTGAAAGTTGTTCAATTTCATTGACTGAGCAACCCATATCAGTAATGCGGGAAGCTATCCTTTACATCCAGTTTGTGAATGAACCTACCTAATTATGTATGTAGATCAAAGTTATGTAGAGTAGTTGTATAAATATTAAAATTAGTTTGAGTCTGGCTCATTAAATTTATGTTATTCAAATATCTTATTAAGGTAATTTTCTAGTGACATAAAGTGCTTAGGCAAACCTATATAAGAACTTTAAAGGTATTAAATGCCTTTTTATTAGTATACCTACCTAATTTGCAAATTAATTTTACGTAAAATAAATTGTGTTGCCCTCATATTTTGGTAAAATATGAAGGTACTTTGCTTTCTTATTAGGCTATTTAGTTTTTAATTTGTTTAATTGTAATTACTGGTAAAAATATTCTTTTATATATTCTTTTCTTTATATTATTATCTACCCACTACCTTACCTACCTATAAGAAAAGATAAATAGACCAGATCAAACTTGATTTACTTTTAAACCTACGGCTTAGAAAACTTTAATAAAGGCTAAGTAGTCCCTTCGGAAAACTTGATTTGAATAAAATATTCTTTTGTAGAAAGAACGCATCAATAAACTCTTATATACTTTTGGATTCTTCTAAATATTAGAAGATTTTATAGACTGATGATTTACAAGTCACATTTTGTGAGTTCTATAAAATAATAGAATAGAATTTGAGAAACTGCTGATTATCGCATGTTCAATGTTTTATATCTTTTGTGTAAATTTTTGCTATTTGTTCATGATATGTTCATACAAAAGTAGGTACAGAAAGTAAGGGTCAAACAAATTGTAAGCATTGTGGCGTGAAGCTTGCACTTTCAAGTACTTATTGTAAATATCGTAATAGGTACATATTATGAGCTTTTGCACGCAATGTAGTTATTACGCGTTATAACGTGAAATGCTGAACATGTAACCGCCACCTACATGCTGATATAAGTATACATGGAGGTTGCTTGTAACCTCTACCTTCTATTACCTTTATGAGTATTAAAGGAATTGTTTCTAGTACGTCTTAAGTTTACTTAAAAATACTGCGGCGCCTTAACCACTTGCTAAGTACAAAACAGTAAATCGTAATTCTGTGACACTAAAACGATCTGTTACCCAAGTTCTTACCTAGCTACCTGTACTATTCTATGGATGGGGCAATGTACCCTGAAATAAAGTTTTTTTATTTCTATTTCATTTTTTAAACCAGAATTTTTTTCCAACTCCAACATGCGATTACCTAATCTGAACTAACTTTTCTTCCTCCAATTTCCTCCTCGCTGATAAGTTCAGGAAGTTGAAGATTAAAAGTTTTACTGAAGTTCTCACCAATCAGATTCAATTTCTAAAATTAGTCTAGTCGGTGAATATTAAAAGTCCTGGCTATCTTTTTTACTTGCCACTATTAAAATTTTGTATTTTTTAGCTGAAATTATTAACGAACCCTCCAAATTCAAAATATCATCATAAATGTATATTTAATTTATCTACCCAAGTTACTGTATTTTAAAGTAGTAGGTAGGTAGCCTAAATTATGATTTCAATAATTTAATATTTATAATTAAAGCTAATTAGGTTTAGTTCTCGATATCTGCGAAATTCCATTTAAATTAGATCTCTTCATACCATAAATAGATTCAGGTAATAAAATAATTGCCTATAATGGATACACCCAATGCTAGATTGTAATTAAATAACATACCTAATTTAGATTTTAGGTATTTAATGCTATATGTAAGTGTCATTAATGTTCGAGTTAAACAAAATGACTCATCTTACACATGGTGCTTATTTTATCACTAAACGACGAACAATTAACCCTTTACGGCATACGAGTCCAAATATGACCAAAATTGTTTTATCAGTTATTCTCACTCAGTAAAGGTAACTAAACAAAAATAAACTATCAAAAATGGGTGGTCATATTTGGACTCGTATGCGTTAATGGTTTAATAAACAAAATCACATTTCCATATAGGTACATTGCTTTGCTGGTAATACGAGTAGGTAGGTATACTATCTTTCAATAGAATTTGTCAATCGAAACTAAATGTTGCTAGTAAATTGCTTTTTCTTTGATTCCTGATAAAAGTTCAAATTTCGAAACAGCAAATCTTAATTTATTATAGTCACAAACATGGTGTTTTACTGTTTCGAAATTCGAATTTCTTTCAAATTATAAACAGAAAGCAATTGATGGGCCGCAAAAACATTAGTATCCATTAGTAAATTTCATTGAAATACCTGCTATTGGACTCATAAATGTAATCTTTATCTCAGTTCCACTAAAAAGCACATCCTACCCTGAATTAGAATTCAGGCGACAACCCAAAAAGACCGAGGTCTGCGTTAGGGCGTTAGCTGTTAGGGTAAGCTACTTTGTATTTAAATTAAAATTACTGGTAGTACTAGTATTAAAAGTACTAAGTAGGTAGTTGGAACGCAGATTTATATTAAACAGAGCATCCGCATTAAACTTAATGAGATTTTCTGTAATAATAAAATATTTTTCCACGGTAAGGCTGTTAGTTTTTGATCAATGTTAAAAACTCCTTGTAAAATCTTTGGTGATGTGATGACCCACCCTGTCATTGTCATGGATAAAAAGTTGAATAAATGGTAAGCATCGAAGGAAAAGATTTTTATTTGTAACAATCAAACAAACGTTTTTTTTTTCTTTGCTAATACTTAGTACTTCTATATAATATTAACTAATAGTACTTCGAGATTAGTAACCTAATTTGATTTTCAACATTTTTTTATTAAATTATCATTTTTTTCAAATCGATTAATAATCCGCAAGGATAAATCGATTATATGAAAAAAATATATTTAAAAGTCACATCCCTAGTACCTAGCTAGTGGAGTGGAGAAAGTAAATAGTTGTCGTAAATCGGACCGCAGCACTCCTCTGCAGCACAAATGTGTTTGCGGTTCGAGTCTTTGTGAGCCCGATTACTGGTTTATTCTCTTAGAAATAGTATTTTATTAAGCGTACTTAGTAGAGCATTCTCTTTAGGGAATTGCGAAGTTAAATGCGATGTTTGCTTGCCTTAAAATAAATGCAACGGAACGTAACTTACGGACGAATGACAGTACCTCATAAAATTAAATTTTTTTTTTCCACTAATTTAAGCTAGGTACATTATTAACAGTACTTGGTCTTATAACAACAACAGAATTGATAATGACGTATTTTTAACTTGAGTTTGCAACTGATTATTTACCTACTTGAAAAGAAAGTTACTTCTCTGGACCAACTTTTATACGAATTCCATTTTGAAAGGCAGTAGAAGGGCTTCAAATAACAACAAGAAATGGGCGTTTTTCCACTGAATGGGACGTCCACGGCAACGGCAACGGCACGGTACCGTCGACGATACCATGGAAGAGATAATGTATGAAAATCAATGAAATTATATGGCACGCTTTTCCAATTGCTGGCAGGGCATTGATTTCCACCGATATCGTCACGGTATGGTCGCCGGTGCCGGCCTGCTACACTGCATGTGTTTTGTATACGTATTAAGCTTGCGCGCGCGCGATTGTGGACGATATCGTCGACGATAATACCATCCTGTGGAAAAACAAAGCCACGGTATCGTGACGTTATCGTGCCGTTGCCGTGCCGTCTAGTGGAAAAACAGACAGAAATAATTGCGTAACCAGAAATGTTGACACACACACCGAACTATTTAATTGCTACTTATTTAGGGTACAGTTACAAATTGCTAAGTTCAGTATACCGTGAAGGAAAACAAATTACAGGCCCCAGTCCTTTGAGGCACTGATTTATTACAAGTATATTTCTATAGGAAGCTATCCAATAGGCACCTATAGCACAATGATTCCCTTTAAGATCAACACTGTATCCTTATGAATTTAACCTACATCTTTTATATATGGAACTAGTTTTCCCTAGGCTAGACGCCCATCTATAGTTTTCCCCATTGGTATTACGCGCGGGCGCGGGTAATTTAAATTTTACAATGTTAATTAGGTGCCATCACTCTCTTATTGTTTCTAGTTTGATAAAATGTAGATTTCATAAGTATAAAAAGTAGGGATAGTAAAAATATATAGAGATTACTTTTTTTAAATCAAACATTAAAAAATCTTTCATTCCAAGAGTACCTATACCTAGAGTGTTGTTTTTGTCTAATACTAAACTAAAGTAACAGACGTGAAACAAATAAGTATTATTGTTACAAAGTTGCACGTTTCGCGTCTCTACGGAATAAGGGACCGAAGTCAAAGGCTTGATGTGATACCTTCGAACCTACGTAGATAGGATTGCATAAATCTACTCGGGTGACAAAAGGGTCTATAAATATTAAAAGTTACAAAGTTTTCCCCGAATTTTCTCTTGAGACTATTGGAGTGTCGATTTCGACTTTATTCCGGGTTCAGAATAGGAAATGGTAGACAAGGAATTATTTTGAACTCTGTTTCATGTACAGTGGTTTCACTTGTACATTACGAATCAGTGACATTATATTTATTCTATAGTATTTGTGTAATCATTAAGTTTTAGCTCTCTCGTGCCTATCGTATTAATAGCCGGTACCTACACTTTAATCACGACGCTTATTTAATGATTTTCGTGCCTTTTCAATCGTAATAGGATAATAACAATATTTATTTTCATTTACAGACATCCCGATTTCTTATCTTACAAGGTTATTCTCAATTTAACTGACTTTAAAGTTGCAATTCACGGTTACGATTTGATAAGCACTACCTACACCCTGTTAGTTTTGGTTTGTAATGTTTCCGAGATTGTTTCAAAAATTTATTCAGTCTTGCTGATAATTTTTAATATTTTTTTCACAGAAACCGTGAATGTTGCCTCAAAATAAATTAATTTGTGTTTTTAACCTTGTTAGGTTTAAATGCATAAATAACACGAAAATTTCTTGCTGAAAATTTTATTTGGCTTCACAAAAAATTTATACAATAATGGAACTAATTAACTTTCATGTGATAATTTTCCACGAATATTATTTTTGTATTAATCACAAGAAGAAAAGTTCATGTAAAATTAATATTTATCCAACTATGAAATAAATATAACCTTAGAATAGTTTTACATGTATTTCACGTTCTAGTTTTATCCGATGTGATTGTCGATTGTGGAGTATTGGTGAGAACTCAGCGATGCGACTGTTTTCTCTTGAACCGCTCGCCACTGGAAACATACTAGCTCTCGATTCTGGCCGCCTCATTCTCAACAAATTTTAAATTACGTAAAATAAGTGAGCATGCTCTATGCTCAGTTCTTATAAGGATTGTCAAAGTCACGTGTTTACTTGCTATCCTTTTCTTATGTCGAAGTAAAGAAAGTGACAGCGCTATCTTAAAATTAGTTAAGAATGAGGCGGCCAGAATCGAGAGCATTGTCTATCGTAGAGGCGATATCTATCATGGCCGACCTAGAACAGCAAGGACCAGGTACAGGTTGTGTGAGCATCAGACCTTCGTTTTAAAAATACTACATATATGGAGAGCATCAACTTTATTAGAATATTGGAGAGATCTCAACGATGCTTTCGCTTGAATCACTTGACACTGGAAACACATATGCATCATGAAGGCGATATTTATCATGGCCGGCCTAGAACTACCAAGACCATGAAGATGCTTGTGTATTCAACCTTCATTCTAAAAATAGGGTAAATTAATGGTACTTGGTCAATAACGAGAGGTGTAATTTTAGGTGAAAACTTTAAAAATTACATATAAAATTGTCAAACAAATAACAGCGTCTCTATGATCAAACAAAGATCATAGAAAAAAATATCGTCAAAGTAATTTTAATAAGAAACTATAAATGTTGTTCATTACATTTTCTTTTTAATTTTTAATAACTACCTATTTTATTTAAGTCAAGTGTAGTTTTTCCTTTTCGGTATCTTTTGTAACTTTTAGACTATTTAGTTTTAAGATGTCTAACTGTAATAACTGGTACCGAATAAATGATTTATCTATCTATCTATCTATCTTGAAGCAATTTGAGACATTCGAGATACTATGAGTTCTGTTAAGGTCCACATAGCAATCTTGGAAGTACCTACGATAGTAATTTTGATGTAACTATTAACTTGCAACGTCATCATCATCATATTGTAAAGACAAGTCCTTACCCTCCTACATAATCATAAACATTAGGGTTTCTACAGACGGATAACTTGAACAGACTCTGGTAGATACTACCTACACCTACTTACTCATTATTGCTGCAGAGTGGTATTTTTTTCAACTCAGTTAATAAATCGTTCGGTCACACAAATAGAAAGATATTAAGTATTTGTTTTGAGTGGTTCATGTGGTCAGAGATCGAGGACAAAATGCGAATTTATTTTTATTACTATGTGAATATTATGTGTACGTACGTAGTTTTTTTTTTTTTTTCATTTTTGCCTTGCTCTAAATACCAAAACATTTTCTCGTGTAGTGCTGTCAATTTCCTGCTTTCAGTGTCTGTTTTCTGTAGTCAGTACAGACTCTTAGCTAGTCAGCAATTTAGTGTTGTAAGCCGTTGTTAATTTTATGAAGGTATCAAAATTCGGAAGGTTTACAATGAATCAGCAATATAGGACCTTTCAACTATCGCTTAACACACACACTTTCTAAATTACGAATAGTTTAACTGGAATAGTTTATTTTATGGTGTATTGGTAGTAGTTTGAACCTTGGGTTATCAATATGTAGGTTACGGGTTCGATTCCCACATAAGTATCTAATGCAGATATGATTAATTTGAGTACTATGTTCACAGTTTTGGTTAGGACAATGCAGATTAAATCACTTCATTGTTATTGTTTGAGTTGAGATGTATCCTGCGAAGAGCACGTTAAACTGTCGGTCCCAATTGGTCATTTCATTACATAGTCAGAGGCTTAACAGGTGGTTTAGAAGCTCTGACATCAAGGTTTATCGAGTCGTCCCACCCAACAACCCAAATGACAAGCACACTTAATTATTAGTTAATTATTATGTGTGTATGAAATAAAAACTCTGACACCAGGGTTCACCGGGTCGATCGAATCAAAACCCTCACGACGGAAGAAGAAGTGTATTATGTTATGCTCCAGCAAGTGACTTGGTTATAATTACTTGAAATAACATTGCAGCTTAGCTTACTAGCGAATATTGTAAACTTGATTGTTTGTACACCTAATGAATCTGTACGTGAAGCATTCTCACATTGATTCATGCATGTACGTACTCGTATCTACCAACAAGATAACTTGGAGACAAAATTGTTTTGAATCTCATAAATGAGAAAGAAATTAAAATTTCGCTTCGGGCAGGACATGAACCGCAGGTTGCCGTCCCATTGGTTTATAACTGAGCTAAACTACTAATTTGTAAAAGGTAGGTAAGTACAGTGTGGTGCCGAATTAGAATAGCATTGCCTTATCTCATTAAGGTGCTGACATGAAGAATAAAACTAAGGAATGGGCAGCTGCAGCTGTTTTCCGTGTGACTGAATATATCACCTGAATCCGTAAATTTGCCTAAACCTAATTCATTTGGGAGAGAAAGAGACTAAAAATTCTAGCTAATCTACAACTAAGAAAGCTTTGTGTTTTGCTCTTGACAGCATACAGCTAAGAGTGAAGAAGGCTCCCATAGATATTTATTTTCCATAAAAAAATATCCTTTCGCTGGTGAATCTGTGGAACGATATCATTATTAAAACTATACACGTGACAATATCGCACTTATGATGCATTCCGAATTTCAATTGACGTGAATCAATTAATCAATTAAAATGTCATTAACAGGTCAATTTGTTAACGACCACTGATGATTGTGGCATATTGGGGAGCATTGGTCGTCATTCAATCAGTCAGTGTCATAATTTGGTCGTGTTGAGGTGAAATTGTATCTGATTAAGCAATTTGAGGGTTAACAGTATAATAGTGAGCATGTTTCATTATGAACGTACCCCTCGTCGGCGACATCGTAGATCTTCTAGTGAGTCGAGTGATAGTGATGATGAAATGCGCATCGTCCGCGCGTATAGGAACAGAAATAAGGTAACTATAACTCTTATCATAAAATTTTGTAATATGTATTTAGGTATTTTATCGAAGAATCGATCTATCTAAGTCCTTAGATTAGTGCTCTTACACATTTAGGAGTTCTTATGGCGTTTTTGTGTTAGGCGCGCCGATACCATGAGCAAACCGCTCCTATGTCGAGCGATCTACTCAGTCGCTAGCGATTTCTGAGAGTGAAACAGTTACTGAAGTTTTGCTTAGCGGCGCGTTTACGCCGCGCTTCATTCGCTCTAACGTGAAGGGATCGGCGTGGCGTTTATACAAAGCTGCGGACGCTTCACAAAACGCCAAATGTGAAGACATTCTTACTGTATTTATTTTGTGTCGTAGCCAAGGAATGGTCAAATCAACGACAATAGTCGTACCATTACCACACGTGACACCACCGTCTCTGTGCATGTGCAAACTTTTATGCACGTATTGTAAAAAAAACTGCAATCAGATAATGGAATATGAAATTACTTTTTTTTACTCCCCCGAGGATAGGTTTCAACTTATTTTATTTGTATGAAATTTCATTTGGTTGATCTCTCAAATCACCAACAAGTAGGTACATTCTTAGCTAGGTATCACGCCGCAAAATTGATTTCCCTTAGGAGCAAAATATTCGAATTTCATTTACAATCAATATAACAAGTAATGTTAACCAAAAGTAAGAATTAAAATCAGTTGATTTATCAAAAAACATATTTTTGGATTTTATGATCAAATTGTATTGATATATTTAGCTACACGAGTATCTGCACAACTGTAGATATTTTTAATAGAATATTATCTACCCCTTAGTTGGACTTTTAACCTTTTTACCCTATTTTTGTAATGCAATTAGTGATATATAACACAATACACACATTAATTGATGTAAATAAAGTTATTTAATTTTTATTGAATTCGTAAAACACAAACTACGGCGCGGCGACGGCTGCCGATTATATCGATTTTCCTTATCTCTGCGCAAGAATTTATAGTTATGGTTTCTGATGATTTTCGTTTGTAGTCAAGTCACCTCTTATTTGACATGCCAATCCACGACTTTTTTATACAACAAGTGCTTTTGAAAAATTGAATATGTTTCTTTGTATGTGTAAATAATGAACGATGACCTTGTCATCATGTTCTCTCAAAACGGTTTCGCTTTTCATTTATTTGTAGGTAGGTATATGAAATAGGGTGTAAGTAGGTACCTTTAATGTAAATCTTTAATTTTTTTTAAATTGTACTCTCTGTGTTCGTAACTGTGTTCGTAATATTCAACATTATTTATTTTATTTGGCTTTTCAGATAGGCCTGTTAATTTTAATCACACTTCTTTTTCAAATGTCAAATTGATGTTTTTTAAAATAGTTTTCTTGTAGATAGCAGGTGTGACAAAGTTAGGTGTTCCTTTTTTCTATCGGGCAATCTTAATCTGTAAGCCACTTTGTTGTTAGGCTTGTATTTGAGGTCGTTACCATCTTTAATAAGTACCTAAGACAATGAGTCGTTACATGATGTCACTTTTGTATATGTCAACACAAAGACGTAAAAACAAGTGAATAAATGAAAAAATTACTTGAGCGAGTATAATTAAATATTAATTATCAGATGAACTTTGATAAATGTTAGTTACTTATACAGCTTTCTAATTGCGGAATTGAAACCTATCCAACGTTCGCTTACTAATCAATGATGAGTCAGTACAAAAGATACGCACCTTGTTTTGAATACCATTTTCAAACACATTTACTTACATAAGTAATACTTAGTTGACCTTCCGGGCAAACTGGAGTAGGAAAAGCTGAAAAGCGGACCCCAGCATCAAGCCGGGAAAACGCTAAGGCAGAAGAAGAAGAAAAAGAATATTTAATCTTCTGAAGATTTTGGTAGACAAGAAGAAAAGGTTTTTATATTAAATCTTTTTGTTTTGATGAATCTTAATTCCATATTTAAATACCTATGTCTAATTTAGAAGCGAGTTTTATATGAGGATTTTAGTTTTAGACGGACAATCATGTATAAAAAGTAAACCAAAGACGCAATAGCCATTTTGATCTTTTCATACGTACAGTACCTATGCTAAATTGGTGGTTGTAAAGAACACAATGAACACAATGCGATGATAGATAATCCCTCAAAGGCATGCGTCTGCGCAGTTCCATTTTCGAACACTTTATCTCCATCTCGGGATTTGTCATGCAGATGAGAAGAACTATTTTATATTTTCCTGTCTATTGTTATTTTAGTTCAAAGTTACACTCCATTACATGAAAAAAATAAATCAAAATTTATGTTTGTTATTTCATAACGATGTAATAACGGCTGGACGGATCTAGATTAAAATGAGTAGTTTTTATATTATTCAAAATAACTTTCCTACTACGGAGACAGGTTAATTTTCCATTACGATAAGGAAAATTATAGTAGGTAATCTGGATTTAATTCCACGCAGGTTGTTGGAAAAATATTTAAGAAATACTCGACTTATATTACCTATTTGGACCTCATCCAACTCTAGTCTTACTTCTTTCTCATCCCAGCTAAGATTGAAAACACTTTTGCAAGAACTGAAATTGCTAAATCCGCGCATACTTACTTATAAGTATTATTGCAAATAGATTGGATTGAGTTGATATACTGCCAATTAATTAATTGATTACAATAGACAGTTTTCTTTAGCTGTGATGCTTGTCTGGATACCTCGAAAATAGTGGGGTAGAGTTTTGAAGTTTTTTGACTATTGCTGATTATGGAAAAGTTAGTTAAGTACGTGGTACGAAAATTATGTGGTACAAAATATGGTAAAATTATAGTATAGTAGTATAGAACAGAGATTTACATTCAAATATTGAACTAACATCAAATTGGCTAAAGTCAAAAGATTTTATTACGAGAAAATTATGACTTGTATTTATGAAGCGTTTTCAAGATCGAGAGCAAAATTTAGTATGTATTTGACAGGCCTTTTTGAACTGAAATGAAACTTCTGACACGAACTTAAACTCACTGTCAGTTTTAAGAGCTGATTATAAATACGGGCCTATAATTATGTCATCTTTGCGAAATTCCAGGCGCTCTACTTGTTCAACTCAACTATTTACTTTTATACTATACTTTTATTCGTTATGCTTGGTCATCTAATTAGTGATTGGCATAAATCAATTCTAGGTACCTAGACATAAGAAGGTAAATTATCAGAAATGTTCCAGTTCATCATCAATATCAGATCATGAAAACCAAAATAGTAACAGTTTTATTTTATTTTTTAATAAATCGATGCCCTAAGACGCGCCTCGCACCATCGCGTCGCATTCCGAAACCGTTAGAAGCTTAGAAGCCATCGGAAATTCAAATTAGAGTTCCGTTCCGACGCGGAAATAAAATAATTCCGTAAATACGAATTTATCCAAGCGATTTGAATGTAATTATTTAGAAATAACAACCGGTAATTTTGTTTGGCTGTTGTATATTTTTAACTTTGCACCAAGTTTTTGGTAATTTTGTTGGTAACTTGAAGGTAATATACAACATACAAAATACAAAAATTAAAAAAAAGGTTATAATTTATTGCTGATGAAACACTTATATACCTTTTTCATTGTCATAACAAGATTCTATGAGCTCTTTCCAAAAGAACAATGATTTTGTGATTATCATGATTATAATAAAATAGTTGTAAGTTGTAATTAGATATAAGTACCTATTATGTTTTATTATGTTTTAACCTGTGTGTATTATGTTGGCTATCCATATTTTAATAAAATAAAAATAATAATAAAATAAAATAGAACACCAATATGTTAGCAGTCAATAGGACTAAAAAGGATCGTTAACAAATTACCGATTTCTTGATCGATGTTCTTTTGTTGCAAAGGTCATTGTATTTTAATTTTTAGTAGCGATGTCACATTCTTAACTTTAACATAAGAACAGGAAAGAACATAAACAGATGACTTTGGCATTCCTAATCTGACGTAAGACTGCTTATTTGACGTAAAATAAGTGAGCTGAGCATGCTCTATGCTCAGTTATTATTTAAAGCGTCTTACGTCATATTAGGAATGCCAAAGTCATGTGTTTATTTACTATTCTGTTCTTATGTCAAAGTTAAGAAAGTGACAGCGCTACTAAGAATTAGAATTAGTATTATGTCACGAGAATTGACGCCATTATGAACTTAAAGCTGTCTAAACTCAGACAAGTAGAAATGTGATTTCCACTGCCTGTCGCCGACAATTTCTTCAGTTGACTTGTTCAGATCACGAGAGACGTCATTTCCAACACATGGCCATGCTGGAAATAGATTGGTTGCCGTATAAATAAGTTTTTTTTTATAAAGCCATGAAATTTTAAAGCGTTCAACCTCCTTTCGTTAAAAGCAAGATAAACTCATGAGATATTGCGTAGGTGATTTTCCAATATGATCCCAGTATTTGTCCCCAACTAGGTACTACTTATTTACAGACCGTTCAGAAATTCACCTCGGATATCTTATAATTTTCTGATTTAGCCATAGCAAGAAGTAAAATAACTGTACCTACCTGTAAACGGTTACACGTAAGTACTTAGCAAATCGCATTGCACACCAGAGGAGATATAAAAAAATATATACCTAAGTAAAGTAGGTATGTAGGTAAATATGAAGATAGATAATGAAATAAAGGACGAATTTAAAGCATTTTTTTGTCCAGTTGCCCGGAAAAGTAAAATAAATGCGGGATTCAATTAAGTGGTGCTCAAAGACTTTCCGAAATCACATTATATTGGAAATGCGATTTTATAAGTCTATTTAAATCCGTGCACGACGGGCAGAATACAAATCAGTGGCCGAAAGCTCTCCGCTATAAAAAGCTAAATATTTTAGTTTAATATTGTCTACTCAAGAATTTTTATGCAATACTAACAACACACCTGCGTTACGATCGGCGGCGGAACCTTCGGAGGCCGAACTTTCAGTCGTTAGGACACACCAATTCCGCCGACCGAACAGTCGATTTTACGCGGATCTTGTCTGGCGCGCTAAATGTTGTTTAAAAAAATAGCGCTATACAAGGTGTTTATTGTAATACTGGGTGTTAGTGGTAACTATACAGGGTGTAATGCGTACTAGGATCGGCTCGACCGACGACGCAGCCTAGCGCTGAGAATTTCAATTAATTCGTTTCCTCTAATAGTTATTAGATGTATGTATGGAAAGCTTTAGAAAAGTTTAATTTTATGAGTCACAAAATATGGAAAATATACCTACTTAGGACAAAGTAAGTGTTTTAATTTTCTCTAGACTACACAAAGACCAACTTACTTTACAAACTAATTGTGTTTTCATGTAAGCAATATCGGTTTCCTGCCACAATTTCATGGTTTATTAGATTCTGGGGAAATATCCAATGTTATCATATTTGATATCGGATAAGTGCCGCACAGCTCGAAAATAATACACTGGCCGATAGACAAACACTCGGAAAGTGGAAAACTTTGCTCGATAAAATAGATAAAAGCTTGACTGGCTATCCATTATACTTACCCACTTCTCAGAACAAAGATCTGAGTTTGATATTTTATCACTAAACGTATTCTTAATAAAAACTGAACGGCTTACCTACTTGCAGTTTGATAGTTGGTACCTATTGAGTAGTTTTTTTTTTCTATTACTTATCGATAAAGTGTTTGAAATTAAGTATTGAAGTCTAGGAAGGACCTACCTCTGCAATTTTCTAAGTGATTTAAATAATTTGAATTTTCTTACTTACTTATTTTATTTAGGTACCTCCTAACTACCTACATTTATCTACTTCATTATCATAACATTATCATAACATTATCATATAATTTGTAGACTCAATAGTAAATTTTTTTTTATATATTTGTATTTTTAGATACTAAGTTAGTATAAGATTTGTGAGAAAATAAACAATTTTATTATTATTTATTTATTTATTTATTATTTCTGTCGAAAATTCTTCAAAACTGAACTTAATTAAATTACTTAATTTTTTATTCTAGTTAATAATTTTAGTAAATAATTTTCACAATCCAAAATTTTGTGTATTATAATTGAATTCGCAGTAGTGAGATATTGATCTCGAGCACGTCTCAAGATTTAAACAAATATCAAACTAAATACTCACGATTCTTCAATGAAAACTGAAACTTTCTAATAAATATTACAAATTAAAGTCAACTTGATATTTCTTGACTGCGAAACATCGTTGAAAATGAAATTGTACTTGACTGTATAATTAATGGTTCTAGATGGCTTAACTTTATTTCTCAGTTCAGTAAATTTAATTTAGTTAGTACTACCTTAAATTAGGGTTGGGTAATGGAGAAATTTTGCAATCCCCAATTTTAACAATCCTTAAGTTGTATTTCTTCTTTTGTTATGTTTTAAAACTCTTATTAGGGTACATTGTTTTTATACTTATCAAATAACGACAAATCTTTTGTATATTGGCAAGGAAACTTCCAAACATACCTACATAGAAGTTTATTTCAAATTTCTAGGACGCCAATAAAAAAGAAAAATATAAAGAAAAGCTTCATTCAATTTCTAATGTGCTTGTCCTTAATTTGTTACTTAATTACGAATAAATTGGGGTCCATCTAAACTGAAAACGGAAGAAGTCAGCCATTCATCAGAGCACAACAATTTAATTCCCTAACATTAATAACGGTGATGGAACAGATAGATGAAAGAAACCCTTTCAAGGGTTCCCAATGGGAAATAATGAGAATTTTTTTAATTACAAAACATCTAATTTTACCAGGTGTGAAGTACTTACTTAAAAAATTCTAACATCAACGTTTATCAAAGAACCACCATTAGATTTAATTAGGCGTCTCTCCCACACCGAAACATAAAGTCGATAAATGATAAGTAATAAAAAAGTATTTTTTTTTTTCAATTCTTACTTTGAGACCTTATAAGAATAACCTCCGGAATATAGGAGTGTAGAAACTGTGTCAGAACAAAATGGGTTTCACACCCAGCTCCCGTCCCGTTAAGATATTTTATAGCGTCGTTTACTTGAATTGTCTTAAACTGAGCAGTGTAGAGGTTTACCGCGTGATAGAAAAATTCAGCCAGCGCTCCATATTTTCAAATATTATAGTGACATTTAAGTATTTTGAATTGT
Source organism: Scrobipalpa atriplicella (assembly GCA_029255725.1). Taxonomy (NCBI): domain Eukaryota; kingdom Metazoa; phylum Arthropoda; class Insecta; order Lepidoptera; family Gelechiidae; genus Scrobipalpa; species Scrobipalpa atriplicella. The sequence goes on from JARACY010003266.1 coordinate 29,487, forward strand.
ATTTCAAAACGGGTCCCAACCATGGGTCTCAACGGTTCTGAAATCTGAACTGCGCACTGTAGAGGTTTACCACGAATTTGAAAGAGGCGTGCAGTTCATATTTCCTCATTGGTCCATTTAGTATTCCGTCAGCGGGCCGTGTCACATTGAAGTGTTTATTAACATGTACAACGAGCTCTGACACGCTCTGACGACCTCTCGAACAGGGACACCCATCTTCCCTCTCTGCATGAGTAATGTATGCAATGAGATCCAAGCGTTAACAGTTATCGACACAAACTGATATGGTGACAAAAATGTGCCAGCCTTTCGATGGTTCTAATCTAAACACTAATGAAGCTGCGGATTTTTCTTTTTCAAACCCACTTATTTATATTGGTATATCTACATAATTAGATCAGATTAGTAGATTTCATCGTCTGACTATAGCTTATTATCCTTCTTTATTTTCAATTTACAGACTTGAATATTTTTTTAGTTTTATTACAAAGTTTGGCACTTTATTATTGTCTCGAATACAGCAACTTGAAAATTTATTTAATTAAGATGGCAGATATGGCCCAACTTTTATTGGAGCAAAGAAAGTATTCGAGAAATAGGTACCTACTTATCGTCTAGCTAATAGTATAGTCTAGAAACAAATTGGCAACTTATGGAATTTGCTTTGAATATTTGTAGTAAATACTACCTGTGTCCTTCATCAATTTTTTGTTTTAAGGCATTCTAGTAGAACAAAGCTCTTGGATTTACATGAAATAATTCAAAAAATTGGGATACGCACGCAGACTGTTTTAACTAATAAACAGTTTTAAACTGTATTAAATGCAAAACACGCAGGAACACCTAGATTAGACAGTACTTATAATATGATCATAGATCTTTGTTAGTACCTATGTGCCTTGTGCCTTAATAAGCTTAAAAATATTCAAGTCTGTAAATTGAAAATAAAGAAGGATAATAAGCTATAGTCAGACGATGAAATCTACTAATCTGATCTAATTATGTAGATATACCAATATAAATAAGTGGGTTTGAAAAAGAAAAATCCGCAGCTTCATTAGTGTTTAGATTAGAACCATCGAAAGGCTGGCACATTTTTGTCACCATATCAGTTTGTGTCGATAACTGTTAACGCTTGGATCTCATTGCATACATTACTCATGCAGAGAGGGAAGATGGGTGTCCCTGTTCGAGAGGTCGTCAGAGCGTGTCAGAGCTCGTTGTACATGTTAATAAACACTTCAATGTGACACGGCCCGCTGACGGAATACTAAATGGACCAATGAGGAAATATGAACTGCACGCCTCTTTCAAATTCGTGGTAAACCTCTACAGTGCGCAGTTCAGATTTCAGAACCGTTGAGACCCATGGTTGGGACCCGTTTTGAAATACAATTCAAAATACTTAAATGTCACTATAATATTTGAAAATATGGAGCGCTGGCTGAATTTTTCTATCACGCGGTAAACCTCTACACTGCTCAGTTTAAGACAATTCAAGTAAACGACGCTATAAAATATCTTAACGGGACGGGAGCTGGGTGTGAAACCCATTTTGTTCTGACACAGTTTCTACACTCCTATATTCCGGAGGTTATTCTTATAAGGTCTCAAAGTAAGAATTGAAAAAAAAAAATACTTTTTTATTACTTATCATTTATCGACTTTATGTTTCGGTGTGGGAGAGACGCCTAATTAAATCTAATGGTGGTTCTTTGATAAACGTTGATGTTAGAATTTTTTAAGTAAGTACTTCACACCTGGTAAAATTAGATGTTTTGTAATTAAAAAAATTCTCATTATTTCCCATTGGGAACCCTTGAAAGGGTTTCTTTCATCTATCTGTTCCATCACCGTTATTAATGTTAGGGAATTAAATTGTTGTGCTCTGATGAATGGCTGACTTCTTCCGTTTTCAGTTTAGATGGACCCCAATTTATTCGTAATTAAGTAACAAATTAAGGACAAGCACATTAGAAATTGAATGAAGCTTTTCTTTATATTTTTCTTTTTTATTGGCGTCCTAGAAATTTGAAATAAACTTCTATGTAGGTATGTTTGGAAGTTTCCTTGCCAATATACAAAAGATTTGTCGTTATTTGATAAGTATAAAAACAATGTACCCTAATAAGAGTTTTAAAACATAACAAAAGAAGAAATACAACTTAAGGATTGTTAAAATTGGGGATTGCAAAATTTCTCCATTACCCAACCCTAATTTAAGGTAGTACTAACTAAATTAAATTTACTGAACTGAGAAATAAAGTTAAGCCATCTAGAACCATTAATTATACAGTCAAGTACAATTTCATTTTCAACGATGTTTCGCAGTCAAGAAATATCAAGTTGACTTTAATTTGTAATATTTATTAGAAAGTTTCAGTTTTCATTGAAGAATCGTGAGTATTTAGTTTGATATTTGTTTAAATCTTGAGACGTGCTCGAGATCAATATCTCACTACTGCGAATTCAATTATAATACACAAAATTTTGGATTGTGAAAATTATTTACTAAAATTATTAACTAGAATAAAAAATTAAGTAATTTAATTAAGTTCAGTTTTGAAGAATTTTCGACAGAAATAATAAATAAATAAATAAATAATAATAAAATTGTTTATTTTCTCACAAATCTTATACTAACTTAGTATCTAAAAATACAAATATATAAAAAAAAATTTACTATTGAGTCTACAAATTATATGATAATGTTATGATAATGTTATGATAATGAAGTAGATAAATGTAGGTAGTTAGGAGGTACCTAAATAAAATAAGTAAGTAAGAAAATTCAAATTATTTAAATCACTTAGAAAATTGCAGAGGTAGGTCCTTCCTAGACTTCAATACTTAATTTCAAACACTTTATCGATAAGTAATAGAAAAAAAAAACTACTCAATAGGTACCAACTATCAAACTGCAAGTAGGTAAGCCGTTCAGTTTTTATTAAGAATACGTTTAGTGATAAAATATCAAACTCAGATCTTTGTTCTGAGAAGTGGGTAAGTATAATGGATAGCCAGTCAAGCTTTTATCTATTTTATCGAGCAAAGTTTTCCACTTTCCGAGTGTTTGTCTATCGGCCAGTGTATTATTTTCGAGCTGTGCGGCACTTATCCGATATCAAATATGATAACATTGGATATTTCCCCAGAATCTAATAAACCATGAAATTGTGGCAGGAAACCGATATTGCTTACATGAAAACACAATTAGTTTGTAAAGTAAGTTGGTCTTTGTGTAGTCTAGAGAAAATTAAAACACTTACTTTGTCCTAAGTAGGTATATTTTCCATATTTTGTGACTCATAAAATTAAACTTTTCTAAAGCTTTCCATACATACATCTAATAACTATTAGAGGAAACGAATTAATTGAAATTCTCAGCGCTAGGCTGCGTCGTCGGTCGAGCCGATCCTAGTACGCATTACACCCTGTATAGTTACCACTAACACCCAGTATTACAATAAACACCTTGTATAGCGCTATTTTTTTAAACAACATTTAGCGCGCCAGACAAGATCCGCGTAAAATCGACTGTTCGGTCGGCGGAATTGGTGTGTCCTAACGACTGAAAGTTCGGCCTCCGAAGGTTCCGCCGCCGATCGTAACGCAGGTGTGTTGTTAGTATTGCATAAAAATTCTTGAGTAGACAATATTAAACTAAAATATTTAGCTTTTTATAGCGGAGAGCTTTCGGCCACTGATTTGTATTCTGCCCGTCGTGCACGGATTTAAATAGACTTATAAAATCGCATTTCCAATATAATGTGATTTCGGAAAGTCTTTGAGCACCACTTAATTGAATCCCGCATTTATTTTACTTTTCCGGGCAACTGGACAAAAAAATGCTTTAAATTCGTCCTTTATTTCATTATCTATCTTCATATTTACCTACATACCTACTTTACTTAGGTATATATTTTTTTATATCTCCTCTGGTGTGCAATGCGATTTGCTAAGTACTTACGTGTAACCGTTTACAGGTAGGTACAGTTATTTTACTTCTTGCTATGGCTAAATCAGAAAATTATAAGATATCCGAGGTGAATTTCTGAACGGTCTGTAAATAAGTAGTACCTAGTTGGGGACAAATACTGGGATCATATTGGAAAATCACCTACGCAATATCTCATGAGTTTATCTTGCTTTTAACGAAAGGAGGTTGAACGCTTTAAAATTTCATGGCTTTATAAAAAAAAACTTATTTATACGGCAACCAATCTATTTCCAGCATGGCCATGTGTTGGAAATGACGTCTCTCGTGATCTGAACAAGTCAACTGAAGAAATTGTCGGCGACAGGCAGTGGAAATCACATTTCTACTTGTCTGAGTTTAGACAGCTTTAAGTTCATAATGGCGTCAATTCTCGTGACATAATACTAATTCTAATTCTTAGTAGCGCTGTCACTTTCTTAACTTTGACATAAGAACAGAATAGTAAATAAACACATGACTTTGGCATTCCTAATATGACGTAAGACGCTTTAAATAATAACTGAGCATAGAGCATGCTCAGCTCACTTATTTTACGTCAAATAAGCAGTCTTACGTCAGATTAGGAATGCCAAAGTCATCTGTTTATGTTCTTTCCTGTTCTTATGTTAAAGTTAAGAATGTGACATCGCTACTAAAAATTAAAATACAATGACCTTTGCAACAAAAGAACATCGATCAAGAAATCGGTAATTTGTTAACGATCCTTTTTAGTCCTATTGACTGCTAACATATTGGTGTTCTATTTTATTTTATTATTATTTTTATTTTATTAAAATATGGATAGCCAACATAATACACACAGGTTAAAACATAATAAAACATAATAGGTACTTATATCTAATTACAACTTACAACTATTTTATTATAATCATGATAATCACAAAATCATTGTTCTTTTGGAAAGAGCTCATAGAATCTTGTTATGACAATGAAAAAGGTATATAAGTGTTTCATCAGCAATAAATTATAACCTTTTTTTTAATTTTTGTATTTTGTATGTTGTATATTACCTTCAAGTTACCAACAAAATTACCAAAAACTTGGTGCAAAGTTAAAAATATACAACAGCCAAACAAAATTACCGGTTGTTATTTCTAAATAATTACATTCAAATCGCTTGGATAAATTCGTATTTACGGAATTATTTTATTTCGGTGGGACTTAATGAAATTCGATGGCCTAATACGCGCCTCGCACCATCGCGTCGCATTCCG
>JARACY010003267.1:0-34680 GCA_029255725.1 Scrobipalpa atriplicella
ATGCATACTGTATTGAAACCTAATAATAATTTTAAAACCACCAACTTCCCAACTTCCGCACTTCCCGATTGATACTTAAAGTGCCTCATTATCCCTCTTTCGAGCCGTCAACTTAGGAAGTCCACTTCCCATAGTTCTTACAATCAAAAAAAGATTTGTCACTTATAGTGGAGGGTGTGAAGGGCTCTCCCGGAAAGTCTGGTTCCCAGGCGGTCGGCCGGCAAACGATTATCGCCCTTGGTATTGGTTGCAACCGCGTGATGACCCTTCAAGGGCCGCAGGGTTAAGATGTGTTTGGATACTACTTTGAATACTATTTTTTTTATTAGTAAATATTATGAAAAATAAGATAAGATAAGATTTGCTTTTATTACATGGTACATGCTTGCTTTTTTTAAACAATTTTAGAAAACTGCTGCTGTTTCGAATGAAATCTTTTCTGACCTCATTCCGATTTCCAAAGCTAGACCGGCTTAAGATAGATTCATATTCAGGTCAGTTATCCTAAATATATTCGACACCTACTCATTATTCATGTTCTGGTCGTCGAGGAGCAAAGGTACCCATTATTTCTTATTCATAGCGTCGCCGTTTAAGTATAAGTACCTTGATAAAAAGAAAACATAATTTTTCTGTCAGTTACTATTTGTTTAAAGAAGCTAAGAATTATATCAAATAAATGTTATGTCAAATTACAAAAGAATATCTTAAGATTTATATGACTATAAAAACGCCAATAATGTGTGTGTATCCGAACGCTATGACTCGAGCTGCGTAGACGCACCGCAAGCGAGTACGGACGGACCAGACAGACAGGAAGGAAGTGTAAGGCGAGCCGTGAGAAGCACGCTCGCCCCGTGAGAACGCGCCCTTACGTCAGGTGCGCTATTGTCATCAATATTATACCTTGTAATTTTTATATAAAAAATATTTGATGAACGATCAACACTTTTGTTAAAAATTGTGAAAATTTTATGGTAACTCGGGAAAAGTGCTCACGTATCGGATAACTACTTCGTAATTGGATATGACTCGTTTTAAGTAAGTAGGTAGGTAAAGTACCTATCACCAACAGGCAAGAACGATCTTTAATTGATGAATGACCTTCTACATTTTTCAGCAAGCGCTGAGTTGCGCAGGCTTGTATCTGAGTGTGCTGACTCGTTTACACATCATAAATCACTCTCATAAACGTGTGAGTGAATGAGTCAACAATCGCGATCGGTGACAGCCGACATGAGCCCAATAAAAGAGATCCGCACTCGTTCCGCGCGAAGATCGGGGTGCGACGACCTTATTATAAGCGGCTATGGTTTAAGTTGCAGCGGAAAGATAATGCGCTACGCAACCGATTTGACAAAACATCAACAAAATAAATGCAATAAAAAGCTCTTCTTCTTTTTAGTGGGTTTTCGAGTCGACGAAGTTCTCAAAATAACAAAACAAGGAAGCCTAAACTCGACAACTTACCATACCACTTTCCATTAGTAAGTTCTAGTGGCAATCTTTCTTCTTCCCGTAGCACAGTTACATTGGCTTTTGGATCTTCTCTCCAATCTCTTGTCACTTGATGTTCTTTTCTCCATTCACTTATCAATTAAAGCCCTAAGCTCCCATCTTGCATTACTTGCCCCTTTCACTGTCCAATCTCGGCGTTCGGCGCGGCTTCCAGCATATTTCTTCAATCTCTTACCACTTGAGGACTTCACCTCCAATCTCTTATGATTTAAGGCCCTCTCCTCCCATCTCGCATCACTTGCCCCTTTCACTGTCCACTGGTACTGGGAGGCACCGGAAGGAATCAGCGGGTACAATCTCGGCGTCCGGCGCGGCTTCCGGCGTCGCCGCCCGTGAAGCGCGCGCGCACCTATTGTCGTTAATTAGGGAGATATGGTGCGCGCGCAGGGAGGAGTTTCAATGTGGAATGCTTATTGTTTGTGGTATGGTATAATCAGGTTTTTGTAGTTGAAATTGGTAGTAATTAGGCTGTTTATCGTTTGTAGAGCTCTGTTTGAAATATTCAGAAAGGTTTCTGAAATCGAGAAATTGGAAATTTTCTTCTCAGATTTTACATTTAAAAAGCACTGTGAATCATTGCTTCCCTCACGCTGCTATAAAAAGAGAGACAAAAAAACATTTGATGACTTCTCTGATAGGGTGCTACTTAGTTAAAATTGATACAACGCAATTCTTAGTCTATGTGAATTCCTCACCTTAACATCTCCATATTGACGACACCTCTCTCAAATTTATCTCACGGTATAAACACCATCTCAGTAGGGATCAAGGATCAACTGATTCAATGTCACCTCGATAAACTCATTACCACGAATGAAGACACGCGGAATCAGTCTCCCTTTATAAGCCAAGGGGCTATTTACAAGATCATTTATTTCTGGAAGGATCTTCGCTTTTGTCCGCACTCACCCCCGCTAAGATCCTATTTGCAGTTAAGCCCTGGGTGACGTGTGATTATAATAAGGTACGTAAACAAAGAAAGTCTTTGATCTTAAGTGCAAGGTGTAAGATATTAGATCCTTCTTTGTCTTAGACTATAGTTGGGGTATGCTCTATTCTGGGCTAGCAAACTATTTACATTTGTTCTCCCTATAAATGTTTTTATGTTGTGGATTACCAACTTCTGGTTCTCCTATCAGTGTAAAAAATAAATAAAATGCTCACACTTAAGAATTCAAATATTATCACTCTTTTATAAAATGTTTTTGTAAGAAAGGTCTTAGATTAGATCGTATTTCCTTCATCTAACCATAAGTGTATTTTTTGTGCAAATAGGTTTATAATTTCTAGTCTAGTCTATTCATATTGGGGTACACAATCAAAAGTAAGGTAAGATCGCTTCTTCACGTTACCGAGTATCAAAATGTTTTTTTTTTTTAAGTTTTTAACAATGTCACAATTATTCAACAAAGAGTCTTTTGTCTTAGCATTACACCTCAAATTGTCTGAGAAGCTGTGCTCTGTTAATTCCCACAGTCGAACCAGGATCGGGTGACATTCGCATTGTCACCACCTATTGTCCACTTTCTGTATCTTACCTCAAAGTCAAGAATCGCTTTCAGGTACAGTCAGCTAAGGAAAGGGCTGTTAAAAAAATTGCTTGGCCATATTTTATAGTATGGTACCAATGGAAGGATATATTTTTTTGTCTATGCCTAGAATATGGTCAAGATTTTTTTTATACCTTACATTTCGTAAACATCATAAAACATTCTTTAAAGATTTATGCAACCAAATTTAAACATAATGCACTTAAATGAAATAATGATTAAATCGACGATAAATAAAAATTATATTTATGGACGTTATTTAAAATGTTACATACATTTTAAATTCTGCACTACTGACGAATTGAGGAAAAAACAAGTGAAATCTATTGTGATACGAAGAATATTTAAATCGTTATCGTATCAAGTGTTGGTCTGAGGTTAAACGTTTTAATATCGAAAACTTGTCCTCGTACAATTGTACGAGGACAAGTTGTGTACTGGACCGAACAATGCTATCGATTCGCAGAGAGCACGACTTAAAAAAATCTTAACTAAAATTGCTGCCGTCCTTTTCTGTTCCCTCAGAATTAAAAAAATAGAGGTGATAATTTTGATCAAGATTTAGTGATTTCGTGCGTATACAAATTGCCCCCATAACTGTCATTGCACACGATTGCGCGCAAAATGATGGCGCCACCATTCGCATATAGCTTTTGTGTTCATTTTTATCCTGCCAAGTGTACAGGTGTGTAGACCCGGGTGAACTTGATACATGACATTGCCGTTGTTGCCACGCTCGCGGGCCGCTCTCTACCGAGACGATCCTCTTTTGTTCACACTCGCACCTTTGCACCGCTTTCTTGGTTTATTTTTCTTTTTTGTGCCAGATTAGCCTGTTTAGAATGTTCTTTGTTTTTAAATGACGATTATGGAGACATCCTTTTTAGTTTTCTTTTTTATTCACTATTTGGTCTCTTCATATCTAAAAGTACTTAATTGCATTGTGGCCCCGAGTAGAACAGAGCCTTTTATGCTAACTTGCTGTGTGTGTGTTCAAAATCTATTACTAACACTTAAGTAGGAATACTCGTACTTTAAGGTAGTGAGAGGCAAGGCAATCCCTTACCGTTCCATTGGGATAGATGCCATCTACTGGATGAAAGCCAGCATTTGTACCTACAACTATTGTATCTGCTTATTTTACCTAAATTAACTCATTAGATAATTATAAACTTTATGCAAAATACATTATACGCCAGCGTTCATAAATACCTTCTTTATTATAACCAAGGACCCAGTAATTGCTTTTCTTACGCGGTTCTAATTGTCGAGAACATGTGTATTAATTATTCATTAAGCCTACCCTCATTTGTGCCTTGAGAAACGCTAGTTAAACACGTAAGGGGCACTATTTTGCCGCCATTTTGGATTTTCATACATGATTTGGTTTCCTAATTAATAAGCCGTAATTATAAGCGAAAGTAGATGGTAATGAGCGATTTTCTTAAGCACCTTTGGGGAAACTTAGCGTCACTTTATTAATTCGATTTGGATTTTTAAAATACGGCAGACTTTCAAGGCATAAGTATTTATTTATTATAAAAAGAGGAATATACAATACAGAGCTTTATTTGAGTAAAGAATAAATGTTAAATTTGTACAAGGATTGGTATTTTCAAAACATTAATGAAAAATTCTTTACTGCCTACCTATATAAGTACCTACGAACTATAAAAGTTCTGAGACTGCAATTACGTGCGTCCCTTTTCGACAAAAATCTAGATAGTCTGTAGACAGCCTAGGGTGTCTGTCTTACAGGGCTACCCCTTTACCCCTTAGGGGGTGCGTGAGGCCCTTATCCGCAAGTTTGTTCAGCGTAGTGTTCGGGGTACCCCTTTGGTAATGCATCTTGAGTCTGTGTTGCGGTAAAAGTCCGGAGTTTTAAGATGCAGCTAGGCGATTTCGACATTTACGGGTGAAAACTTTTCTGCTTGCTATACTGAAAAGTAAATTTTGTTATCATTTAAAAATAATTGAATTACGTGAATAAAATTAGTATGTGCAAATATTATGCATCCCGAAATATCCTAAATTATAATAGCATAATAAGTGCTACATATAATCAAATGCGCATATTTTGTGTAAAACCCATAACAAACAACAATTGAAAAATGAATTTTATTTACACATACTTAGGTAGTATATTATGTTATGCATAGAAAGAGATTGGTTTTACGAAAATACATTTTATCCTGATCGACGCTCCAGTTATCAGCCAACCGAACCGCAGCGACGAAATTACCCTTTATTCCGGAGTTTCCGGAAACTTTTCCTTAAACCCTGTCGAAGTTGCACCGCAGCATGCGCCTACTACTTATGCGTGAATGCAAGTTGAGGGTATTTTTTTTATTTCTTCCCCCTGGCCTGTCTGGTCTCGGTTTTCATACGACGAGAACTTAAAACGACCACCACTGATTATTATAAGGCTGAGGAAGAGATTTTGCCGTACCTAAAAAAAATGCACTTAATGATCAGATCATCATAGAAACTACATTAATTTGACACACCTTTATTACGTACACTGATTGTGTTCGGCCACCTTTATCATCCGTATTACAGTCACCTTATTTTTTTTAAAGGAGTTTCACAAAAGAATTACCTGATATTTTATCGTAAAATTTAAAAAAAGATTATTTTAATAGGTGTCCCTTTCGATTGCATAAATGTGATGTTCCACGTGAAAAGGTTTTAAAGAGGTACTTTATGGAGGGTTTTTAATAGCTTATGAGCAGCAGATTACAAAAATATACATAACTCAACTCCATAAAGTACATTTGCACGTGGAACGTCACAAATTATTACAAACAAGCAGGTATACAACTATTAAGACTCTGTAACCAACGTAGAGGAAACACGGTAACAAAAATACTTTCTACCGTAATAACTCTCGCGATTCATCGATCTTGACGAGTCGTCTGGAGTCCTATTAAAAAGTAATGGAAAAAATAAAAAATGTAGAGCCTAGGCCCCACTACTGAACCCTGTAATACCGCCTTGAGTTAAGATTGACAGACGAAAGGGTTGGGATGGGGTGGCCTTAAGATAGGGCTGCCAGATTATGTAGTTTCTCATAATGATTTTTTGTTCTGAAATGCACTAATTAAAAACTAAGCTACAGTCAATACACTAAAATCAATTTTTCTCAAGAAAGAATATTTTAAATTGGTACGAATGGTTGATTTTTAATCAAACGATTTTTAAATTGCTCAATTGCCTATACTTTTTTTTACATCTATAAACACAAGGCAACATATACACCTTTTTTCAATTAAGTTAGGTAGGTACTTTGTATTCTTTAATTAATATATTGATGATAAAATAATTTAAATCGGATTGATTAATCGCCTATGTCAATAATCCAAGCAAGTGGCAAAAATTACAGATAACCTCAAATTGGGGAGGGCTTACGTCCAGCAACAGTCTTCTTGCTGATATGCATCAATCCAAGTTCTTAAGGCACCTGACAACCCTGCTAAGGGGGGAATTGAAACAGAGTGGAAAAAATTATACGTGCCGACCGACGCATCTTAACTTCCGAGACTGCACCGGGCTCGTTTAGCCGGGCCAGTGCACTGGAAACTGAACTAGCGTGGCCACTGGGCTGGTTAGCATTGTGAACAACTACCTGTAGAAGAATCTGCCACTAAGGGAATAATACAAAGAAGAGCGGGAGACTTGTGCCTTTAGATTCCTTTTTCATGTAAACTTTAAATCTAATCTTAGTAGGTACCTACTGTTCATTGTTTTAAAACTTTACTCAGAAAAATCTGAAAATATCAGTTAGGTATAGAATTTATAAAAAAAAATAGCTAGTTTTACTATATTTTTAGTTTAATGCCATGCAGTCTCAGCTGCTAGTCATTTAGGTGGCTCTGTTAATATAGAATTGAGCTTCCGCGGTACTTACACGCCAGTTTAACAGTTAGTTCATTGGCTCATAAATTAACTCTAAACATTCTCATATAGACTCTCTTGCTCGTTAAGACATTCTATACCGTTGCCCCAGGCAGGGCATCCCACCACCCAACACGTGCGAAAATTAAAAAATAAGCGAGAGAAGCTTCGCTGACGTAATTAAAAAAATAAGAAAAATAACAAAAGTCCATGTCAACTCCTTGCAGTTTCCTAAGTATGAATTATGCCGCTCGGTGTATTCGTTAAGGGGCGGATCCATTCATTCTTTTTGTCCGCAGCCAGCAGTTAAGGAGACCCGGGGGGTGGCTGAGGGGGTGGGGGTCTCCCCCCTCAACTTGCTCGAGAATATTTTTTTTCTAGACCACTCGAGGACGCTGAAATCGACACACTTGGACGTAGTTTGCTCGCAATGACAGTTCGAGTGAGTGCCTCAAACGTTGCGATTTTTAGATGATTATTTTTTTTATTACTGCCCTGTGGCTTTGACTTGGTGAATTAGTACTTTTAGACTGTTAATTGGATTTTTGGACTAAAGAAGAGTTTCGTCGCTGCGTTTAAAACGAAAAACGACATCGTTCTAATACGAAAAACGACTCATATCTAATAGAACAGATTCGGACAATTCAAATTATGACTGAAAATCAAACCCAGAACAAGCCCTACCAACACCACCACATTAGTTCACCAAGACGACGGTAATGAACCAGGTGCGCTCGCTCTTTGAAATTCAGTCGCCTCACACCTCGGCGGACCACTCGAGCTCGCCTAGCGCCTTAAGACTCTTAAGACCCGCATCTTTATGAACCAAACACTAAAGCGTGAACACATTCTCAAGAGGAGAGCTTTTCGAAAGAAAGAATTTCTCGCCTCTATGAGAGGAAATCCCAATTTGAGATCGGCAGAGCAGAGAGTCAACCGATACATAACCAATTGTCATACCAATTTTTAGAGGCGTTTCAGATAAGATTGGGTTCAGTAATAATTTTATCATGGAAAGGTTTTTGGTTAATATCTAGTTTCTTTGCCAACCCTATTGCAAGTTTTATTAATCGAAGGAATGAGTTACACGTCAGACATCGTTTAACCGTCTGCCTAAACAACTCACTCGCAGAATTTGAATTTGGAGTGTGGATTCCGCACGAAAACTGGCGGATCTTTATCTAGCGTACTTTAAACTTCAAGTTTTGATCGGCGATAAAACGGTTAAGCCCGCTCTAGACCTTCCGATTCGATCATCCTAAATAATATAAATTGTTACCACTTTGTGTCAGTTTCTGCTATTTTTGCAGATTTTCCCCCAAAATTTTGACTGTGGTAGATCATGATCAGGCTGACAAATTTGAGAAGGTGGATTTAAGTGATTTCAAGGAAATTTACATTATCTTATTTGAATTTGCAATTAATACGTTTTTAACACAGACATTTTGGTATTTTGGCAAGTAAGCAATTTTTTTGTGCAATTTCGCTATTTATGAGATAGTCACACAGTCCGATTTAGGATATAGGATCGGAAGTTCTGGAGAGCCATTTACACGAAGAACTTCGTTTGAAACCCGTGCGTTTGATTTGCAACGTCGGCTAAATCAACGTTCTTTGAAGTGTTTTACGTAAAAGTTCATTTCCAACACACATAATTATAAGACTACCATGAGGAAATTTCTACAATAATTTGAAACGTAACCGCAATTTTACGAATACAACAGGAAAATTAAATCTCGTTGCGTGAACTCGTTATTTTTAATGGTAAAGGATATTTATAACGTTATTTATTTTATTCATGTTATTCGCATACCAATGATAATACTGGCAATCTTAAGATGCATGCATATAAGTTAAACCACAGTCTAAGATTCTCCGGCTTATCGAGATCAAGTTATGATACTAACCGACCCTTATGGCTAAGTTGGTGTAACTTGCGCGAACTTAGCAAGTTAAGATTAAGAAGGTTGTCTTGATTCTACAGTTTTAGCTCTGATTTAGTTTAGTTGTGGGGATCGTGTTTGTTTGTACAATAAATGTATTTGAAGTTCAAGGTTGCCACGCCACTCGGTCTGACCCCTAAAAATTACATCGATAAAAAACACGTCTTCCTGTCAAAAAAAATAAACATACCTACATAATTTGGCCACGTAAATCTCTTACAGATAATAGAGTATCAAAGATCTACTGTAAGATATTTTCACTATCCCTGAAGCTTAAAAGATAAATATTGGGCAAGATTTCAGCATGGAATATTATAAAAATTACAATTAGAAGAGACAAGTAAACTGCTTATTAATTTTACTAAACTGATGCTCATTATTCATATCCAGCATTTATAGCATAATACAAGCTATGCTAACGATGCGTCTAAATAGTTTTAAATACTTCATTCCCCTTTGCAAAATTTTCTGACTTGTAAATTCTTCTTATAACATACACAAAAGTTTCTAAACATGACACTCATGCATCCATCAAACACAATGTGCTGATTCATGACTTGATATTATCCAAGTATGAGCTATACCTATTTAACAAGTACAGAATCTTTTCTCAAAGTAAAAATTACAAGATCCTGTTCTACTAAGGTATATAATAAAGTGTACAAATTTAAAATTCCTATAGGTATGTTATTCTTATAATATGAATATCGCAAACTGCGATCCTATTTCTATGACTCCAAGAAACATCCACAAAATATACCTCGGTAAGTATCCCTAATAAGTAAAAGTTGAAAACTTTCTGCCACCCACGACACTCATCTACAGGGTGATTCAGCACTTAATCCTTGCTCCAATTATGACATCGCGTCGGAACGGGAACCAAGACGATATAGGATGTGGCAAAGGTTAAATCCATATCGCCATATCCTCCCCGGCTTCCTACTTAAACACTGTGCTAATTGTCCAGCAGCGCACATTGTGTGACACTCGCTTTATTTTGTTGCATACAGAGTAATAAGCAGTGAAAAAAAAATTGGTAGTTATTTTCTTTGAAATGCCCAATTTTTTTGTAATTTTAAAGTGATTTAAAATATAGACCGGTAGATTTGCCCATTATGGAAAGATGAATATTTTATTTTGTTATGATTATTATAAATACATTCCCATACTCATTTCTTCTTCACCATCAATCACAAGTATATTTTGAATTTACCCTTCACAGATTTTTTTTTTATTTATTTACTCTGTGTCTTCTCTGTAAGTTTAGTATCCATATGCGTACGCGCAGCGCGAATCGCCGGGCGTGAATTGAGCGCGCGGTTTAATTGCTAAAGAGGATATATCCTCAATGAGCCGAGCGACAAGACTGTCAACTTGTTTACGACACACTTTTGTTAATTCGATGCACTTTGGTAATGTGGCAAGATGCACTTATTTTTATATTTTTTTGTTACAGCTGTTAAAAAAATGCTGTCTTTTTGAAGTCATTGTGTAACTAATTGCGATCTGATAGTACTTAATCGAAGCAAATAATGTTTTCAGTTGAAATCTAATTCATTGACAACTATTTGACTATAAAAAAGTATAGAGGTATGATAAATCAATGCAGCAAGTTTCACAATCACGTAAACTTTAAGGTCATTTAATGAGCTTGGAATTGGAAGTACAAACGCCAGTAAAGATTTCCACAAATTATGTAAAGCTCTAAGAAGGATGAACTGGCTTGACAACATCAAACATGGACTAACAATAAAGACGCAGCCACGCTCGCAAGACTGGCTTACAACAGGGAAGACTTTGACAAGGTGGTCACCGACGGCCGTTAGGGCATGGCAGCTGAAGAAGATGTAAAGCTCATTATAAAAATAGCTCTGTCTGGGTTGGTCTGTGAGGTAGGTGGTAGCTGTACTAAATATATTTATTAGTTCTGATCGACTCCATGCAATATGTTACGAATTTTATTCCACACAAGGAAACCATTCATTCATTAACCTTAACTACCTCAATGAGACGTAATACGCTTAATCAGTCGTGTCTTGCTGAAAACCGCTGAAATAGCGACACGTGTGTGTAAATTTCGCAGTCGCGCTAGGACGAACTATATTTAGCAACGGAAGTACTTATTTAGCGACTAGACTAAATGTCGGTCGTACAGTTACAATTATACGACGGGTTTACAAGTTGAGCTATTTAGTCATCTTCAATTGGTTTGACCTTCAAGTTTTTATGAATCGTTATATTTTTGGACATAGTATAAAAATGACGGGTTACAAGGAAAGAAATGGGATCAAAATATCGTAGGTACGATGGCCGTGTAAGTTAGGTAAATTTAATTTTATTAATGGTTTGTCGGATTAGCAAATGGGATAATAAGGGCAATTTTATTAAATGCTCTACATTTTCATGATAGAAATATCTCCTAAGTGTATATAGTTTAGTGTAGTATTATAGTTTTATTATACCTCGAGTACAACCCTCTGCAATTATACCAGATATTACACTTAGGAACAACGGCCATAGAGCGCTGGTGGAAACTTGCGCCGTTACATATGCATGCAGTTGTTGTGGAGTCGCACTGAGACATCCATAACCCCAAGTCTAATGCCCGCTACATACAGACCTGGAGGGTGTCTAGCACCAAGCGCCTTTTGCAAGATGTTTTGGCTAAAGAGTGCGTTAGTAACTTTTACGAAATATGGCGCAAACGTCTATATTATATATTTTATAGAAATTCTATTATTTTAAAATAAAACTTGTCAGGGCAGCCTATAAATCTTTGTTTGTGTTAACATGAGCACAGTAAATCTTCTTCATTTCAGAAGTACACCAGATGAGTAGAGAACTCTATACCAGGTACCAAATTTTCATCAGAAGGCGCTAATCATTTATCATAATCTGAATATTTTTGCATCATTGTCAGTTACCAAAAAAATACTCGCCATTCGCAACACCAGTATGCGTCCTTAATACCTACGTTCGCGTAGACTTCTCTATACTTTGGACGGTGGCCAGGAGTCTTTTTGGCCTCAAGATGTCGTTTCAACAACTTCGGCGATATACATACGAATTCCTGCTTAGTGAGCCGTGCGGTAATACTCTCGGAATGTACGCTTCTAGAGATTATTGTTTGGCCAACTTGTATATCGGAAAATGGGAAATGAAAACATCGTGGACGTAATAGATCTAGTAGTAGGCGTCGAGTACTTAGGCTCGTATTTATAAAGCAATCTCAAGATTGAGATCAATATTAAGTATGGATTTGACAGACCGTTTTGTACTGAAATGACATTTCTGATACGAACTCAAACTCGCTGTCACTCTTGAGAGCTGATTATAAATACGGGCCTTAGTATTTTTATTGTTTTTACATTTGGCTGCATGATAGTTTTCTACGTCTTTCTAATTTATAAGGACAGAAGATGTTCTTTTTAATTTGCAATAGGTTTATTTTTGACTCTAGAAAGTCAGCTATGACTGACACAGAGTCGACAATGGAGCTCACTCAGAAGTATTGTTCAAGTGTATTGTTTAATTCGCCAAACTGCACTTATGTACAGTTCTTTTTTGTTCATTTGAATTTGACAAACAAAAACCACAAGAATGTCATTGCCCTTTAACCCTATCAGCAGGTACGAGTGGCTCAACATGCGTGATCGTTAAATCCGGGCCCCTCACTATAATAGACCTCGTCCTAGCCGTCAAAACAGGCCGCTGCTTGCATCGTACTTACTACTTCCACTTCTAAACTATCATCAAATTGTCTCTTCCTCCCACAAGCTTGGGCATTGTTCACATTGGAGTCTGCTCTACTTGTTTCTATTTGGTTGTTTCGGCATTTGGCTCATTGGAAAATGTACCTAATTATCTGGTGCGTTCAATACAGGATAATGAAAATGACGCTGTATAAGATATTTTTCCACGTGGTCCCGGGTTGAAATAGTTAGCTCTTCCTCGAGTTGTAAATAAACCAACTTGCTCTGGTACATCCATGTCGTCCATAGATAAGTTAAGCACCAAAAAAACTACAAGATTAATCGTTTATCAAGTACCTATAATGTAGAGGTTCCCTATTATCAGCCGAGATTGGCTAGAGTTCCGTCGCAAGCGGAGCGCGTACAAGATTGTTTCCTCGTTAGGACGCAATTGGCGGTTCCGCTCCTTGCCTGCGGAACCCTACTCAATCGCTCAATTGCTCACTCAAGTGCGTACGCGCATCGGGAACCATGTCCTCCCGCGTATGTTTGTTTTTAACATCATTACTATTTTAAATTTCATAATAGCATTTATCCACAAATCATAAAATAGTCTGTCAGTATTACACATCAAAGTTCATGAAATGTAGTTAGGTTTTACAAAAAATCATTTCACCATTATTTAGAAACACAATTCCTAAAATCCAATTTAAAAACTGACTCATGTAAAATTCCTCAATTCCTCATAGACACTTGAAACTTCAGTGCTGATACCAAAGTCCACTTATCTCATTCAGACTAATCGTTCAGACCACCCATTTAAAATATGTAATGAGTAATTTTACACATTTTCTAAACGACAAACATGTGTGAATATCTGTCATCGAGTCACAGGACCGTATCACCACGTATGACTAATATCAATAACTATTATGATATCGAAGTTGCGAAACATGCTTCGAGAGTTGATGTGACCAAAACTGTAGACAAGTTATGGAACTAAGACATCATCTTCTATCGTGGGTATGTACAATTAGGGATAACTTACTGGCATTTGTTGCAGAGAAATAGACTCGTAATACTAAACCTTTTGGTTTTCTGCTGGGGCAGGAAAATTCTAGGATCCTAGATTTTTGTAATCACTCCTATTAGGTATTTGATATTAGTTATTTTTTTCCATTGAGGTCATCTTAAATATTCTTAGGTAACGCTAGCACATGTGTCAACATCATAAACCTGTCTTATTTTGACTAAATGAACACTTCCAAAATGTTAAGTTATTAGTCCCGTGTCATTACATTGAAGTCATAATACATCTTCTAATCTTCCACATAATTTTAGCTCGCTATCTGTCCCTGTTCGTCCGACGCCTGCGCAGAAAACGGATAAAAAAACACTAATATCTGGTTACACACAACATTGACTGGACACTGGACACAAGCCACGAGAGATAAACAAAATGACTGATGAGAAACAGTCCAACCAAAACATCATAACGCCAACAGTGTCAAAATTATGTAAGTTTAGGAAAGCAAATAATGAAAAACCAATGTTTCTATTACTTTGTTTACTCTTGACTAATCTTTCTAACGATAGGACTGACGTTTAAAGCTCACCCAGAAGATGCTTATTCATTGTTTTGTTACTATAAAAACAAATAAAATTCTATGGTTGTAAATTTACACATAATTCCTCAGAGACCACATCTGTGTGGAGCCCTTATCAAATTCTGCTGTTTGTAAGAAAAATAACACATTTTATAACACATTTGCTCGTAAAGGGTCTCTTACTACACCAATTTCAATATTGTATTGTATCTTATTACGTACTTGTGCGTAATCGTAATGTAAAATGCACGAGTGCTGTAAAACACACGAGTTTTTTTTTTAATTAGGTAAAACGCACGGTTTATCGAACGGTACTTTTTTAAATCTTAGCAAAGAGTTTTTATGGCAGAAAAGTGGTCAACATTTTATAAATAAAATTAACTTTGGGAGATAAAGTATAATAAAATAAACATTTAATTCTTTGATTTAATTAATTTTTACAATAAATTACAACCATTTATCTGTAACAAAAAAAAAAATTATATTAATTTAGTTTATCAGTAATACTGGCTGGTTTTTTGTGCTTTGTCTTTAAAAAAAAGCGCTGCGCTAGGTAATCTGGGGTACGTTCAGAAACGCTCGATCGATCGAAATTTAACCTGGTTAAAAATTATATTGCCCGTTCAGAGACACCTGGCAGACGAAATTTCGACTAGGTTAATTTTTATCCGGCCCGTTCAGAGGCGCACCGGAAGTGAGGTTTTATCTGATAGCAGCTAAGGTGCACGTTCAGTGCGTCCCACGAGTATAAGATTCGATCGGTATAAATATCGAACTGGGTCGACTGAACGTACCCCTGTGGATGCGCGCGCATCGCTAATTTGTGAACGAGTAAAAATTATTCCTCGCTTTTTTTCTTTTCGCTGTATTGTTTTAATTTTTTAGCTATTTCCTCGCAAATATGTTATAAAACGTCGTACGACATACGTGCGGTTTGATAATTACAGCCTCTGCTTTCTTGTAGCCCTCGCCTACGGCTCGGGCTAGCAATATCGCCTCGGCTGTAACTATCAACGCACCGCACTTGTATCGTAATGTACTATTATCTGAACCGCCATTATTCACACTTCCGTCCTTCAAGAATAACTGGCAAGAGAAATAAACATTAATTTGCGCTCGTTTCCTGTAGATAAAGGCTTTATGGGTATTTCATATTGGGTTTACCATTTTAATGAAGTCATATTCTTAGACTGTAACTTTTGGAACACGCTCCAAAAATCACCATAATTATTAAAAATTATGTTTTTATATATTTTATTTTATTGGGAATGGGTTTGCTATTGATTCCGGTCTACATTCTTTTTTAAAAACATATTATAAGCTCTCACAGACAATCAGACAAATAGATCTTTGTTTAATATCATTACGTAACGTAGCTTATTACTACGTTGCTAGCAGTCTAACAAAACTTTAAGTACTTTTAGCACAATGAGCTGGCTTTTAAGCTGCAAACTCGCAGAGTAAAGAAATACTTGCGAACTACAATTGCATTCTCATAGAGGGCGCTCAAGTCTTACTCGTATCCTTTGCACCGGCCAGCTACGAAGCAAATTCTAATTGCTCTTAGCAATGTGTAGCTGTTCAAACAAAGAAGAGCGAAGTAAACAACGGATACAGCTTATTTTCTAACGCGTATTTTATCCTACTTACGGTAAAGAGAAAAATATTACAAATGAAAAAAATATACGCTTTAGTATTTTTCTGCTTTAGTTTATTGAATCGTTTAACACATCCAAATAGCATATATGTATATGACGTTATGTAAACACTGACTGTTGAATATAGAATAGACACTAAAAATCCAGTCCACACATAACCAAGAATAGGCCAGTAAAGGGTGAAGTCAAGCAATCATCATGCATAAGTGATGAGCTCAGTAGCGTGCCTCAGCCGCCATTACGGCTTCTATGAAAAAGGACATTGGGCCTTATCGCGGATATCGCCAGAATAAAAACTCGCGATAAGATCGGCTAGGGCGGGGAAACATCACTGTTGTCGACTTTTCAGTCATAGCTTTTGTAGTCCAGTAAAGGTTCCTTGGCTAGGTGAAGAATCATAATCCCATTCAGTGTATGCCGCACCTGAATGGGATTGTGTTTGTGCATGCGTACAATCATAGAAATAAAAGTGTAAGGTCGTAATTAAAAATTGGTGTCACGATTCAATACTTATCGTTATTATGAAAGAACTAATAAAAAATTGATAAGTGTAAGCTTAATCATTTAATAGATACTTCTATATATATATATGTAAATATTTAAAAAGTTATCAAATCAATTCTTATTGAGTTTTAATATAGGTAAAACCTACAGCTAAATTCATAAATTCTAGTTTTTATCGACAAACAGCCATCCCTTACATGGTGTGTTGGAAGACAGGCACTTATTAGTCGTCATTATCTACAACGTGGTATCGCTGTGACATATGGCCAATATTGGACACGACTCGTATCTGCGATGGCGACATGCAAGACACACCACGCTAGCCCTTTATGCTGAAAAAAACTTTAATCACCCTTTGTTCGAAAGGAAAATACGATATAGCAATTACAACCCGTAGTTTGATATATAGGACCTAGATGGGAGCCTTGCGCGGCACACAATAAGTATTCTATCTTTATGCCTGATAATTATACACTCTTTTTAATTAAAAAATGGTGCACTGGATACTTTCTTTGGCAAACCTTCATTACTATGTATCTATTATGTTACGTTTCATTGTACCTTTTTAAATTGGTTAAAAGTTGTTGTGGTGAATTATGTCAAAAGCCTTCTTAAGATATTTTTTATAAGTGTGTTTAATATAAATGTGAACTGCTTTACTTATCGTTCCGTAAATAAATTACACCTTCATAATATGCAGTATATTATCTAGAGCGGCATGCCAGTATGATATTATGGTGAAGAATGGTGTGTATCACGCGACTAATTTACCCCATTACTGGACCTCACGTGCATTATCAGGTCATCGCTGCAACCTTCGGCAGCGATTTGGTTTCTGCGCAATTTTGTTCTAAAGCAATAAAAAACACTCCGTGGTACAAGGATAAATAAAAAATAATTACATTATAATAGAACTTACCAATGACTAATAATGTTATTATCATTATATTATTTGCATTTTGTGTGTGAAAAAGTAATATATTCCTTGAAACCAAATAAAGCTCCCTAAAATCATGCATTTCTCTTGTTGAATAGGTATAACAGCAACTCTTGAATGTTACCATTACCAAGCTAAATAACTTTCGAATGTAGAAAACGATATTACTTAGCAACAGCCCTTAATTTAAAACATCATTAAAACTAAGACCGATACCATCATGAAACCATATGGCACCGGGGTCATTGTCTAAGGGAAGCAAGCAGGGTGTATGTATGGGAATTCGTGGGAAACATTCACCCTCGCAATTACGTCCATGCATTTATTTATCTATAGCATTTCACCTTAATACATGGTGACTTATGGTCAGTGGCCATATGTCGCTGTCATGCTATGCAGACTTCGCTTGGTTCAGTCAGGTGTACATTTTACTTTAGAAGGATAGAAGTAATAATTATCTTTCTTGGTCGATTCTATTGTAAAAACGCAGAATCCAATGTTTAAAAATCTATTGACATTAATTGTTACTTTCTACATTAAGTTAAATTGAATAGCACTCATAACAAACAAACATAAACATAATTTGTTAAATGTTTTAGTTAAACAGTCAGCATTTATAGCGAATTACGGGAGTGTGTACGTTTTTTCGTAGGAAGTACTTACCTGCAGTCGGAAAGAAATGTTTCCGGAAAAATATACGTCCCCGAGTCACGCCAAATTGAGCAAGGGCGGCCTTCCAGACTAGTGTCACATAATATTGTGGATTTCTTAGTATCGATATATTTTCGTGGTGTTCCTTTCAGGAAATGAATTTAAGAGATTTGTAAAGCTGTAAACGTTTTCAAAAATAGGCTACATTCTTTATGTGGATGACTTTATAAGATCCTTGTAATATGATGCTAATTTTGAACTGGAATTTGTAAATCTTAGTAAACGAGATGAGTATTTTTAATTTTATTCAAAGCATAGTGTGCTCATCTACATCATATTGCACATATTGAAGATTTTTTATTACTAGCTTGTACCATTTCCATGCTGGATAAGTAGAGTAGAGTAAAATTCCTCAAAAGATAATAAATATTTAAAATTCAAGATGTTCCAAGAATGTCGTCATATCTCTCTATTTCACTGCTATACCTTATATGAAAAGAAACAATTCAGTATTTAAATTGATTAAGGTATAAATTGATTGTCGATATATCAAAATCTTGGAAAACCTTGAAGATTATCGACAATATTCCAATGCTCCGTCAACTCAGCACCTCTAGCGCCGTCGTACGGGCAGAAATCAACAGGTCGTGTCGTGAGCAAATGCCTGCACTGCGTTTCGTGGGTGCGTTTATAAATATCATGCTATACGACGCACCCACAATTTTTTTATGACAAATATAAAAAAGAACCTACATACTTTATTAATTTGAATGAATGAAGCCAGGCATGGGATAAATTAATAATGATGCAAGATTTCTGACCTATTTGAAAACTTTTCAAGATATATGTAATTTAAAAGGATCAGCAGGGTCGTCTGGACTGGTGACAAGTCGACAACACACTTGATCTATCAAGAAACCCTCTTTTTTTTAACCGCAGTTTACGTATGTCTTCTTTCAATACTAAATCTACTTTCTACTTAAATCAGAGAGTGTTAGTGAAATCGTTGCATGTAAACAGCTCAGTGCCCTGTAAGCTATCACATTTGACAACACATTGCTTATTCATGACTATAATGACCGGAATATACCAGCCGATGGCATTACGATACAATAGTTCTCAACAATCAAGTAAGGGGTGGGAACCGTATGGGGTACGATATTAAAGTGACTTATTAGTATCGCCAAAGACTGTTACATTTATTTGGTATTTAACTAGTATAAAAATATTAATTCCGAGAAAATTTAAATAAAAATATCGTGACATAAGAAAATCATAAAGACGCAAAAAGAATCCTTACTGAAAATTGATAATAGAGCGAGCAATGATCTCAAACGAAATATTATAAAAGCATCGACGCAGGAATTATGCATAATAATAAATTGAAATCATCAACACACATATCCACTCATGTATGTGTTGTAAGTACAATACAATGGCATATTTTCCTGTACGAACACTTTTCAGTTTTCTATGTCGTCCAAATAGCCGGAAATGCTGGAACAATTTCGAGACGGTCCAGCTAACATCAGTCATCAGCCTTACAAAACCAACATACAACATACACGCGATTCTGTTCTTTATCATTACTAAGCAGAAACGTAAAAATTGTATGAATATCTCTGCCAGGAGTAGTTCCTATGAGATCTCGCAATCTCTAACGCAATCGTATTGAAATGACCACAATTTGGTCCAAAGGTGAAACACCGTGACGATGTAGTATTTAGATTCACATGAAAACATGTAGATTTGATCATTGACGGAGATCACTGTATTTGTGTGATTGAAACTGCTCCTTATGTGAAAGCACAAAACTTAGAAACATCGGTAGTCTTAGCCAATGGTATCGAGAAGAATTCTTCCTTAAGTTTTGAAAATTTACTTAGGTATAGTTCTCTAAGACAAGCCTTAGCTTTGATGCATCAGCTTTGATGGACTTTTTTTTTAGCAGAAGTTTTTTTTTTATGTAAGTATTACACGATTACATAAATCAAATAGAGTAGAGTCGCAATCGTATAACCAATTGTGATTCGAACAAATAGATCCTCCCAACAAAATCTATATAATTATCCGCACATACAGCAGCAAACTCTTTGATACACAAATGAGTGTGGACGGAGCCTGAGGCGGACCGTGTCCGTTGCAAGTGGCTGCCCACGATCGGAAGCGTCTATTGATACCATCTCATTGTGGCCCGGCAAATTGTAGCCGGATGTTGGAAGAGACGAGATATACGCGTGCCCATTGTGCCGCGAGATGCCACTTCAACATTTTATGTTTCTGTGTACATAGGTTCCGCGGAATTTATTGTTCGAACGATTCGAATGCTTGCCTTCGCCAGTTCACGTGCCTTCGTACGTTGATGATACTCTAACGTCTGCAGCGTTTTTTTTTAATTATTGGGCAAAGAATGAATCTCTATCAAAAACTCTAAAAGAAATGTGGATGTAGCTATTTCAAATCAGAATGTTAATTTCTAGTTGGAACTTAAATACTTACAACAATTGCGTATGAGGACAAAAATAAAATTGTGTAGGGGTTAGGTTAGACATGTTTAAAGGAAAATTGAGAAATTGATAAAAATGTTACCTAACTACCACGTTGTTTTAAATATTTCATAAAGAATAAATGATTAGTTGTGGTTAATGTTGATTTGAATTTTTATCATATTTATTTTTAACTGAACTTATGACAAATATTAAATTCTGGTTATTCCATCCATATCAACAATGGGCACATAGCTCGGCCGCGTGTCTCTCAGAATTATTTCTGTCATTTTTAGCTTCATTGTGTTCGTGAATGCTGTACACGGAGTCACGCTCCAAAAGGACTTAATGCCGGTACATAGCCAACCTTTTGTCATGTACACATTATTCCATGTACTTGTATTGTCTCATTAGCTGTTCCACCTGTAGATACTCGCTCACGCAATCTGCTGCGACCACATTAACCTCGAATCGAAACTTGTGGAGGTCTTATGTATTACAATCTGTGGTAGCTTAGACACTGGCTAGTACGCTTTTAGAAGATTGTTCTCGGTTTTCGATTTAAAATAAGAACAGATTCAACTTTTTTTACCCGCTTGAGTTCTAACTAGATTTTATACCAATATAATTCACTACTGAATTTTCGCATCAAGATTTTTAACAATTAGTCTAACCCAAGAGCTGTTGAATGGTGATTAATACATTAAGTATAAATCATAGTAATAGCTAAAAGAATTAATTTCTATTATCTACAGCCTATTTATGTTATCTACAGCCTAGATCACTCGTCATATTTCTAGTTCTGTCTAATTTTGTGACATTACGGTCGGTCGTTTAGGATAATGCCACATGTCATCGTTGGGCTAAAGCTATAGACTTCATGTCTGACAATAATGCTTAATACTTGGTCGATCGATTTTGCGATAACAATCTTCAAGCAAGTGTTCGGATTCCATGAACTCTACATGTTTAACAATAAACTACTACACAAATCGTTTTTTGGAAACGAAAGTAATTTGTAGAGTTTATATACCTAAATAATTCTAAGAAGAAATTGTTGTATTTTTTTTTCATTGATTTTTAACACTTTCTAGGTTTGTTAGTTGCTAGTAGTAAATCCTATTAATTCAAAATAAATATTAGTAAAAAGAAAACTTCTTCTTCTTCTTCTTTGATCCTATGGTACCCCGCTGGTATATTATTATTATCTATTTTTTTTTAAGGATGGAAAGTTGCTAGTAGTTACTTTAAATATCGTAATATTAATCGAATGCATTCTATAAGGAAGTGGTTGATCGTGCAATGCGCGCGGCGCGCACGCCGAGCAGGTGTTCTGATCGCGCTCCCCTCCTTGTTGCAGAGCGGGCGATGCGTCGCAAGTAGCGCGGTGGGGCCCAGCCCGCCGCCACCCCGGCCAATCGTGGCGCGTCTCGCTGATGATGTCATCGGAGGAGGAGGCCGACTCACACGCGCCCTACTCGGATAGACTGCTAAAGAAACAGAAACGCGCCAGACAGCGCGTGGACGCCGGTGAGCCGCGCAATTCTTACTCGACTCTCGCGACGAACGGACTCGCGCCCGCGCGCGCCGCACACATGAGTGGCGGACTTTACGGCGCCATCTTCGAGGGCCGCCAACACTTCGGTCTCTTTGGGCCGGGATACCCACACGCAGAAATGCTCAACGAGCTTATCGGACGAGGACCCAAGCAGGAGCAGGAGTCCAGCGAGGAGGCTGCCAACAGACACCTCGCGGATCACGTGCTCAGAGGCATCCTACAGAAGAGCAAGAAAGAATTTCTTCGATTATCACCGGACAATAACAATGTTCTCTCGAACAACAATAACGACGAGCCTATCGAGAAGCGATCACCGGAGAGGCCCGCATCTCACGACTCCCGCCCGGACCTGGACGACGCTTTGCTGGCGCTAGACGGCGCCGGCGACTCCCGCACGTCTCCACCCCCGGCGCCCGCGCAGCCTGACCAACTGGTAGCGCCCAAGTCGGAGCCCGAGGACCGCGGACAGTGACGCGCAAACGATCCTCCCCGCGACCTCTCGATGTGAAAACGTGCTCGTGTTGAAAACTTAGTGTCAACGTTGCGTTCTAGCCCCGCTCCCCAACAACCTCAAGTGAACGGCTGTAAGAAAAGAAAAATTGTACCACCCAGTGCAGCACGGGACGGTGCGGCGGAGAGATACGGAAACCAGCCACGGGCAGCAGTGCACATACCGTCTCGGACGACTCCGAAGACGACGGTGAGCGACCACCCATTCAACAAAAGTTAGTAGAAAAAGAACGCCTTAAAATCACAATTAAGAACAATGCAAGAGCAACTCGCAGAAATGCAAGAAAAATATATGCAACTGTGTAATAGAATGGGAGAGTCGGAAACCATGGACAATGACGGTGCTTCTAGTGACGTTGAACAAACCGAAGACCCAGTTCCTAAGTCGGAGCCTGCATCGCCAGCGAAAGAAGTGCCTCCGCAAATACCAAATAGCATTGCTGCCCCTAATATGTTGTCACAAGTGATGAGCAAAGTGATGTCGGCGCGGATGCACGCGCACGCTGCCGCTCACCCGCACCTGCCGCCCGGGTTCAACGGCTCTCTACCGCTCATACCGCACCTCCCGCCTGCCGACCACATGCATCCACCGCATCCACACCAACACCTCAACAACGCCGCCGCCATGTACTTGAACCAGAAACTATTCCTAGAACACCAAATGAAAGAAGCCGCTGAACAGCAACAGAACAACCAACAACAGAGGCCGCAGTCGAACCAGCACTCGCCACAACAGAGACCACTTGGACAAACGGCGAAGCCTCCGCTCTCATCTGAACTAGCCGAGCGATTAGACGCTCTACGAAGTAATGCCGGCTCTGTCGGGTCGGCCGCTGGGGCCGATCTAGAGGGATTCGCGGAGTTGCTCAAGAACGAAATAACCGCATCCCTAGCGAGCCTAATTGATTCAATCGTGACGCGTATATTAAATCAGCGGCGAATGATGGGAAAGCAATCCGAAGCGGCGGCGGCAGCAGCGGAACAGCTGAACAAGGACCTGATGCGGGCGCGGCAACTGCTGGAGCGGAAAACGCCAACGCCGAAGCAACCAGAAAGGCCATCGGGGCAGATGTCAGGTAACCATATCCAACCCGTCCACCAATCGGGCCCGCCTAATGGCGTCCCATTTATGTCACATAATCAGATGATGATGGCTCAGATGAACGGCCCCCGCGCGCCCGGCTCAGCATTCCCGCTGCACGCCGACGCGAGCGGGCCCGGACATGGCACTCACGTACGCCCCCCGACAGGCATGTTCCAGACGCCGCCGAAGCCGCTGGCGCCGCTCTACGGGCCGCCGATGAACGGGCACTTCGAGAGAGAGCCGAACCCGGAGCAGAACGAGGCACTGAGTCTCGTCGTCACACCAAAGAAGAAGAGGCATAAGGTGACGGACACAAGGATCACGCCGCGCACCGTCAGCCGAATTCTGGGGGAGGGAGTGGGGCACTCGCCCGAGAGCAAATTCCCGGAGTCGCCGTCGCCGCGGCCGTACCCGGGAGGCATGGCGCTGCCGACGTCGGTGGCGATCCCGAACCCGTCGCTGCATGAGAGCCAGGTGTTCTCGCCGTACTCGCCATTCTTTGGCGCGGGTGGCGGGCTAGCGCGGTCCCCGCCGGCACCCGAGCGCGACTCACCGCCGCTGCCGCACCCGCCGGCGCTGCTACACCCCGCGCTGGTTGCGGCGGCGCACCACGCCTCGCCGGACTACCTGCGCCTGCACCACCCACCCCCGCACCACCCGCACCACCCGCAGCCGATGGACGCGCAGGACCCTCACTCCGACTGCAACTCCACCGAGCTCACCTACGACGGAGTTCAGCCTACAATATCCTTTTCAAATAGAATGCAAATGGATTACCAGGTGAGTTGAAATCATAGGCCATACTTTGATTATGTACGATTCTAATCATCATAATGTTCAAATCTGTTTTATCTATGCAAACGAATTTAAATATAATCAAAGTAAAGATTGTTCATAATGATAAGTAGAACTATGACTCAAAGTTTGGCCAATGACTTCAATTTCACCCGATATTCACACACAAACACAAACATCCACATTCTTAACTCGCAGGTCAACTTGATACTAAACGAAATCCGAGCTAATACCGATTACAAATCCTGCAGTGGCCACGGCATATCTTATTTCTGTAGTGTTTAACCTCACGTCTGCCGATGCCGCCTACTTCCTACTTAGCTTAGGTATTACGACTCTGGAAACCTTTCAACTGCTGCGGTTTCTACATTTTCCACGATCCTACAATTACTTCCTATTCGTCTAAGTCGAAATCTATAATAGAAAAACCAATTCTCAAAGTCAGTAAATGCATTAAAAACTACTAAAAATGTTAAGCCTATCTTATTTTATAACTTATACGACTACACAATTTATTTAGTTTACATAATGCTATCTGGTAGATACATGTTTACTCTGCTAGAGCACGCAGTACATAAATCAGCGTAGTTGCTCGTATCTGCTAAGGCACATTATAAGATTAGATGCAAACGGATTACTTTCTAGTGCTTCCCGTAAAGCCTATCGCATAGAAATCCAGACAGCAGGTACATAATTCCATTCTAACTGTTTTCTAACAATCATGAACTTTTAAATGAAGTAAACACACTCATAAAAGTTTATGAAGTTTCCTGGATATGAAATTTGATGTTTGTTAGTTTAATCGTAAAACATGATTAGTGGTAAATATAGCTTTTTATCGTAGGAACATTTCGTTAACTGGTTAAATGCCCTGATTTGCATTGTTTACGAGTTTCCCTTTCGTCAATTATGTTAATTAGATTCTATTGCTAACATTTTGTTATTTTATCGTACTGATTAGGTTTTTTATCTGCGCAGTTGTAAAGTTAAGTAGGTTTACACACTGGAGACACATTTACTCAAACAAACGCAAATATTTAAAGAAAATAATAACTCCCCTATCAATAATACACATCAATTACCCCAGTTTAAATTTTCACATAAGCTACTTGAATTATAGTATTTGTGCCTGCTAACCACAAAATTAAAACTATGAAAACCATCCACGCAATATGTTTTAGCTTTGTTAAATTTAACCCAAAAGCCAGATTTCTTAGACAAGGTCTCATCAATAAAAAAAAAACATCAAACACAAATTTTTACCCCTTGTACAATTTACCCATGTGCCAAATTTGTCCAAATAAGGCCTTAACCACACTGCACTCGTCGACGCTGACGCCCATGCACCTGCGCAAAGCCAAGCTGATGTTCTTCTGGGTGCGCTACCCCAGCTCCGCGGTGCTCAAGATGTACTTCCCCGACATCAAGTTCAACAAGAACAATACTGCGCAGCTCGTCAAGTGGTTCTCCAACTTTAGGTAAGTGCATGTTTTTTTAAATGCTTTAATTTTTTTTTCAGGAAATTGTATCATCGTTATCAGTATAGCTATAAAACTTTCACTGCTGGGCCCAAGCAAAATAAATATTTTTGCATTTTCAATAAATATTAAATGCCAGATGTTGACAAAACTTACAGATATTTGACAATCATGTCAAGTAGAAAAATATTCTCCATACCTACGATTTATCAAATTTCTTGTCACGTAGAAAAATATTACCTAAAATATTACGATGCCTGAAAATGACCATCAGGTAGGTATAACGCTTAGTAAAATTTAATTTCGCCTCGATACGCTAAGAAGGAGAAAAGGACTAAAATAAATATTAAATTGATGAGAAAAATACACAAATTATGACAGCACACGTATTTTAAATTTAAACAGCCACGGCCGGCACCCTCGCCCTTTGCGATGATTAGGAAATAGTGAATCTGACAACCCTTTGCCATGTTATTATTGGATTACACCACTATCTGTTAGAAACCGTTATTGCTGTTAACTATTTTACCTCGATTATAGGGTAAAGCCACGCTTTTAAGTGACAAGACGATCTGTAGACACACCTTAAATCACCAATTTTAGTTACATGTTAAAATTATAATCGGACTTCGTGTGCGCATATTATAAGTAAAGCTATGTGTGTTTTTATGATCTGTAGTTGATCATTATATTATAATATAATACAGGGTGTAAGAGACACCTGCAAAGGGTTGCTCAGTCAACGAACCTGAACAACTTTCACCAGAAAAACCCACCTCGATCAGACAATTTTAAAGGGGATTTTTTATGCAGAAACGCGATTACATATCGAATGTATAAAGACAAACTTTATTTTTAGACTTGTTCACCTACTTATTTCATTAAAAATAAAAATAAATAGTAGCTAAGTTGCAATAATTTTGATTCTACGACGTAGCACACGCATGCTACGAAAACTTACTACGGCGTAGACAGGTGCTACGGACGCACCTTTTCTCTGCGCGAATTCATAAATTCTTAGGGTGTTGGTTACACCATCCATTATATTTATGCGTGTTTTACCAATTATAAAATATATGTTTTATTATTATACCAACGTATTTATTTGGTTAAAATATTTACAATAATAGGAAAATATAACCAAAAACTTCGTGGTAGTTAGTATTTAGTATCTACTTAATTAGACCACAGGAGTTAAGACTAGTTTCCTTCCTCATCTAAAATCAAGAACCTGATATGTACGAAATGTACTAATACATAGTATATTAACATATTTGTTGGCAAGAAACAACTAGCTCTTGTATATAAAATACAAAGATTGATATGACAGAATGATATGAAGAAATAGAAATGGTACCCTCTGTTTAGCCCCAACAGCATAAACAATTTTTAAATTGCAACAAATTATATAAGAAAGTGGCGGTTCTAGCAAACAAATATAGGGAGACTTAGGCCTTTAATTTTCTTTGACCATCTACCCTATATTTTGTGTTAATAAGCCTAGAAAATCATATGAAACTCCTTATAAGCATATATCAAACAATATACATACTTATAATCACGCCTTTTTCCCAAATGGGGTAGGCAGAGAGTAAATGACCTAAACAAAGGTCGTTCCGTCACGTCTGACAAGTTTTGAGGGTTCTTCCGGATATATCTGTATATTTCTATAGTGACATGTTGTCAGCCCATCGCCTAAATTACAATACTGAAACCCTCAAATCCCTTAGCTGATTTTTAAAGCATGCCCGGGAGGAGATGCAGTTTGAACATTCTATGTTTTTCTATCACTCCCAGTCCAGCATGGAAGAACAATATATGCAATAATAAAATACGAGAAGCTTGTAGAAGCATTCGTAGGGCATCTCACACTCTCGATCGTTTTAGCAATGTTGTTTTTGGAGGTTTAAAATAAAAGTTTTCGAGAACCTTCAATAAGTTATGGAAATTTCCTTCACTAGCTAGAGTATTGATTTAGTTAGTTCAATATTGCGTTATCTAAGCCGGTGATAGGGCACCTGTCCGCCTCGTGCTTGTTTGATAAGCACACCCTTCTTCATGGATCGGTATCACTATTCTGAGACCATTCTATTAAATATTCTATCATACTAAAAAAATCTTGTAATACAGTATCTTCTAATTTACTCACGAGAAGGTAGACAGATCGTTAATCGTTTTACTACGTCTGATAATTTTAAGGGACATTTAAACTTTAAAATACAACCTTTGAATGTTTGTACCATAGTTATAGACATGTTAATCGAAGCTAAATCATAAATACCTAAAACAAGAAAGCTTATATTTTTATTCAAATCATTAGTACTTTATCACTGTAACATAGTGTAACAAAAAATATTCCTCAATGTCTAAAGAAACATAATTCGCATGCTGTTCCGAACGCATTCGGAATCGAACACGACCATTCGATTTTATCGAAAGATTCCCAGAATAAGTCCCGATGACAATATGTGCACAACACTTGTGATAAAACTACTTTATATATTAAAGCTTTGCTATCTCAAGGTATTATCATTATCTTAGATAAAGGGGAAAGCTGTAAAAGCTTTCGATAAGCTCATAACGAAAGTATTGCGCAGAAATGATAAGTCACTTTCATTACATGTAGGTAAGTAAGTAGTTACCATAATAAACCAGGAAAAAAATGGTAAATTCTTTCAAGAATGATTATTTTTGTAATATATTTTCCTGTAACCACATTAGGTACTAAGGAAGGTTATTTGAAAATAGCTCCCATTTTTACATTTAAATTCCAAATAATAATTGTTCTGAAGACAGTTTTAAATCGTAGCAGTTTCTTTGAAAAGCGCCGTATAACTTTGTCCATTAGTATTGTCCCTTAATGGTTGTGTTGTGGTCAACGGAAAACGGCCATTTCCTTCGCGATAAACATCTCTGAAACTCCACCTGAAAGGGTCATTCCACAATCGCAGAGAGGCAGGGACGAACTTAGGCCCGGGCGGTACGTGTTTTAATCGGAGATCAACAAAAAATAGAGGTTAAACGTGAAACTAGCGAAAGTGTTCCGCTACTTTAAAAATATTTTTAAACTTTTGTTCAATACCTACCTAATTACAAAATATTGACTAATGATAAAAATTACTTACCTACACGTTTCTTTCTTATTGATTTCTGAAAACATTATTTCAAAGCATAATAATTAACAATAGAAATATGTAAAAATAAAATTGATACTTAATTTCACCCTAAAAAACAAAGAAATAAAAATATTTTTTACCATGGATAATACAAAACAAGGTTCTGATATGAAAAAATAACTCAATAATGTACTACAAATTCTTATCGGGGGCATCAAACTCCTAAGGGGTCACCAAAATCCTGGAAGGGCGACAAATTCCTAAGTCCTGCACTCGCCCGGAAGGCAATTACAAGCGAAGGTGTCTCGAAGCGGCGGGGTTGAATAATAAATGGCATTTTAAATTTACGGAAAACATCGATTAGTGGTCAGCTACCCCTTTAATTAGTCCCACTTTTGTTGACTATTTTGTGTGCGTAAGGTTTTAATTTAATAGTTTTGAGGGAAAACAGCTATCTATTATGTACCTACTTCATTAGTTCTTATCTATTGGTTTAGAAGAATCTCCAAGGAATACTCCGTTAATTTGTATATCAACTTTCCTTTTAGATTTTCTTTACTAAGAAAATATTATTTTTCCTTACCTATGAATTTAAAAAAACAGTAAGCTCCTTTTGACGACAGAAAAAAAATCTTGGAAAAGCTACTTGTTTTGAAATAGTAGTCAAGGCGTTAGTGCAAGATATAAGCCCTCACTAGCCACTTATTCTCGGAGTCTTCAATGGCTCTGTGGGCTCCAAGAGCTCCTTGTGCTTTTGCCGCCGCCTCGTGTGTGTGCAAACCTTTACAATTTTGCTTTTCCTGAGCGCCAAGCGAACTTTAAACAACCTGCCAGTATCTTGGAGATGAGAACTTTTGAAATTCGAACGAGCTCACGATAAAATATAAACAATCTCTCAAATTACCATGTACTTACAGTAAACATCCTCTCTTTACCAGACAGGAAAATATATTTTTATACGAATTATTAGATAATTAGCGGTTAGGTTTTTACAGCAGCGTCATAATATAATTTACCATGAAATTATCTTAGGTATTGTTCTTAATACATCTATTCTTACGAACATAAAATAAATCCATCACAGTTATAACTCATATTTTACTATAACTTTTTAAGCACTCGCGATACTCATATTTTACTGGTGGTAATGTTTCGAGACTTCGCAGTACCACTGCGGCATTACCATTTTGTATCTCTGGCATGTTTTCGCTGGAGCTTTCGCAGTTTCTCAAACGCAAAGACCGTCAGCACAAACATTTGCTTGCAAAGTCGTGGCAAAGACAAATTCTTTGCGCGGCCTCAAAGAAACTCGCCACAAAGACTCCTAGAATTAGCTACGATAGAACTAATTAGCGACGGTGTTTAAGTTATTTCGCTTAATTAAGTTGCGCAAGTGGTCTGCAGCAGGGTTACCATGTGGCTAGATTTATTTAATGCTAGGGCTTGTACTTTTTAAATGGAGGGTTGAGTTTGAAACTATTCATATCATAAGATACAACAGTATTTAGCTTCTGCTTTTTAGTATGAAAATGCAAAATTGTATTCAAATTTTGAGTGAAAATACAGTGATATTTATGGAAATGAAATTAGATACTTATAGAGTATGACATATTCTAGATATTTTATAACGCTGGTAGCCCTGCAGGTGGGCCAGCAAGCAGCAAGGCGTTGCAAATTGTTAGACCGAGGCACTCCAATTAATCTTTTTACACATCCAACTAGTCGCACAAGGGCGGGCACTTAGCGAACGTTTACACACGGCGACTTCCAGCACGACACTTGGCGCCAAGTGGAAGAACCGCCATTTTGGAGAGCCAGCTTACATGGAATTAAATCCGAAAAAATCTTGGCAATCTTAAAATAAAATTAAAAAAATAATTTGGGAAGAGAGTATAGATAGTTCAAGTATGCCTTACACTAATTTATTTTGTAAGATTTGGAATAAAAGATAAATACTACTTAAAAAATACAATCCTAATAACAGAAAAAGTATAATTAATAAAAAATAAAGTAACATGAAGTTTATATTTCTACGGAACTGAGTACTACGTTCTGTCGACTAAAGCGCTCTTACAGCACTTACAAACGGAAATGTTGCCTTACTTCACAATTTCCATACGCCTTTTTAACTTAACGGCAACTAGTTGCAAAAATTAAGACCAAGTGTAATTAAAAACTAAAATTCCCTCATAAAAATATTATTTAAGATGTGTAACATAAAATCATAGGGCAAATAAAATGGCAGAAAAACGCCCTGCACTAATTAGAGTAATTTATAAATCCCCTAATCGTGCAGAGACAGCCTTAAAACTATATGTGAAGCTTTTTAAAACGGTTAGCTAATGCAAGTCCGCAGTCTAATTTGCGAGTTAACGTTTTTAATAAGGCCGTGTTGGGGCGGCAAGTGGGGCCTCGCGGGGCGGCAAGTGGTCGCCATTCAGCCGCCCCGCGCGCGTGTGAACACCTCGTAATTAATACCGAGGAAGCTTATGAGTAGTTTTTTCCTTAAAAAAAACTTGCTAATTACTCACGCACTTGAAAATGTCGCAGCCAATCCCGTCTATGAGTTAATTTGTGCAGCTTAAGAATTTCAGTGGTAGGTTTAGTTGCCATTTTCAAGTGGTACCGTTACGTTAAGTTTAACGATTTTTTTGTAGTAAATTTGGCCGGTAAATATAAAGATAACAATTTTTCATCTTATTCATTTTGTCAAAAAACAGAACACTGAAAGACTAGGAAATCTTAAAGAAGAATCTTTGTGTCCCCACGCTGCTTATCTTGTTATTTTTGGTGGTATGGTAAGTAGTTCATATTATTACTGACCACACCCTCGACTTAAACCGTATAAAAAAGTATATTCCGGCCGCGTACTTGTAGTTGTTTTGTGGCAACTATGTCTTCACCTCCGAATTAGTCCACACGCGACTGTAATAGGCATTTAGGGTGTGGCAGAATTTACATATCATTGCGATACGCGGCCATTATAAAATATTAGCCTTTCGGCGGACATCCCCGTTAATAATATAATTAAAACACGCAAGGCGCGGTTCTACTTATCGTGTAATCAAGAAAGAGCGTGAAACGGGACGTCAGGGGTGTTTTTGTACTTTCACTGCGACTACAGAGAAAATTTTCTTGAAACGTCATACGCGTGTTCTGGTTTTGTCACCGTTAGTTTAAAAAGTTTTTCAATTTGTTTGAGTTACTGGCTAGTATACCACAAAAGTATACAAAGGAACTTATTGTAAGTAGTAGCTAAATAAAGGGAAATAATTAACCGATCCTCAAAAAAATACTAAATCAGCCTCGAAAAATTCATCTCAGCCGCAATAGATAAGGTTAGGTTTGAAGTTATTACTTTTGAGGCTGATTAAGTATTATTTTTTTTAGGATCGGTTAATTACAACCCCTAAATAAATTAGTCTTTAAAAAAATTAGAATAATTTCCTAAAGTCTAAATAAAAAACCAACAGCGCCTCTCTTATGATGAAGAGGTCTTAAACTAACTTGCTTCGTAAACACAGCTTTCCATATTTAAATATTAAAGCAAACATACACACTACTCACACACATTATACTCACGCACACACGTATGCAATCCATCAGCTAATGAACTGTAATTAGAAAAGTGGGCTGTCTTCCGACCAACCTTATCTTTTCTTCGATGGGGCATTACGCGCTTTTAATTACCCTTGCCATCTACCATAGCACACCGTAGGGCGCCTCTATATAAAACGCGGAAAATTTTAAATAATAAGTTACTATTAAAATTCCTATTGCTTCTGCTTATTAGTAACACATTACTTATTACTAACTTACGATGAACAAAGAAAAAATGGCTTTTTATTTTTTCGCTATTATACCTACTGCAGTTCGTACACCACCCGCAGCGAAAATATCCCAACTAATTTAAATAAATATAAGATAGACCTTTTCTCACTTTAGTAATTTTAAAAAACACACTTATTTTAAGGAAAAAAAAAA
The DNA here is from genome assembly GCA_029255725.1 of Scrobipalpa atriplicella. Taxonomy (NCBI): domain Eukaryota; kingdom Metazoa; phylum Arthropoda; class Insecta; order Lepidoptera; family Gelechiidae; genus Scrobipalpa; species Scrobipalpa atriplicella. Next base: position 32,966 of record JARACY010003267.1, read on the forward strand.
CTATTCATTGCGTGACATTCCCGCCCAAAATTCATATGTCATCAGGAGCGTAAGGTTTTTTAACGTAGACACTAATGAAAGAAGGCGCGCCCTCTCCTTCGAGACTACGCGAGGTGCGCCGCGACCTCGCATGTTGAAACACCCAATGTGAAAGCATGCTGTATAAAATCTTTATTGCCTTGTTTATTAAACATAATGAGCATCATTTGTTATATACTTTAATGGGGTAGCCTAGTTACAGCTGAAGTTAAGGATACAAATCATTTCATGTCTTTATTTTTTCGCACCGTTTTGGTTTCCGTTGTAACATTGAAGTATATTTTTTTGTGAATCCTTAAATTATCTCGTTTGATAACATCAGAATTTGATAAAATTCTAAATAAAAAACTCTCGAGTCGAATACTGGAAATTGTTTTGAAAAAAATATATAAAAATAGATGTTTTTCCTCGCGTTAAAAAAATGTGCACCGAAAAACACCTCCCTTACAATAGTGGTAGGCAAATTACAACCTATCCTGGAGTCACGCCCAGGTAGAAGAAATCAAGTGAAAAGGCGCGGTAGGCCGGATACACATGGGAAATTATCCAAGTGGCAAACGACAGTCTGCACACGCCCTAAGACGTGATTAATTAAACGTAGAGTCGCTAGTGGAAATATGCCGGAATAAATAATACCTACACATGAGTAGGTACTATGAAATCATTTGACGTTGGAATTCTGGATAGAGCGCAAATTTATTTTATGTAAATTACTTATAGAGAAAAGAAAATAATACAATCTTTATTATGTCTTACAGACTGCTGACTAAAGAGCTCTATAGAGTATCTGAACTGAACTCTATAGAGTTTAAAAAATTTCGTAACTAACTGCAACATAGGGTATTTCAAAAAGGCGTACTTAAATGGATTTACTTGATACCTAGGTATAAATCTTAATGTAGGTAAATAAATATAGGTATTTATTTTATCATTAAGTGTGTTGTCCCTTAGGGAAATACCTTGAAAGAAAATACCGCAGTGTGTAGTCATAAATAAGGTAGGTACCTACTTTATAACGAAGTACTAACTTTTAAAGATATTAATTATTAATTTGTTATTTATCGCTCCCAGCAGAGTCAGAGTTAATAATATACATAACCTTAAAAATACATTCTAACTATTTTTCAAAATTTCCACACCCCTGACTAGCGAGTGCAAAAAAAACCAACAGACTCAAAGGTTTTAAAAAAGTATCAAAAACTGTCTCCGAACAGTAATTAGCGGGTAATTCTGCAATCAAGTACCCGTGAACGGTCAGCGGGGCCCTTTAAACGTCTGTTTAACCCTTTTTTTCGAAATTTTAATACCGACTAGTTGGGCTAATGAAATCTCGACGAGCACTCAAATGAGCTGAACTTTTGAAGCGCGCGCAAGACAGAGGAGGTCAGTTCGAGGGAGCCAAAGGCAGGGAGGAAGCTAGGAGCCTTTCAGTTGCGCGCGAAAGGGTAAATAAAAAACTCATCATAATACATTCCCTGACACACGGTGCCTTAGGCCTCAAACAAAAATTCCCAGTCTCGATACAAAAAGAAACGTAATTTTTTGACTATTCTAATCTGGGTATTGTTGCTTATCTAGGGGCTAGATTAAAGCATCAACGTTCTAATAATTATACTTGGTTTCACGGTATTTTTAGGGGATTTTCATAGGTATTACACTAACATTTACGTCATATA
>JARACY010003268.1:0-34677 GCA_029255725.1 Scrobipalpa atriplicella
TGCGTTTTACCTAATTAAAAAAAAACTCGTGTTTTACAGCACTCGTGCATTTTACATTACGATTACGCACAAGTACGTAATAAGATACAATACAATATTGAAATTGGTGTAATAAGAGACCCTTTACGAGCAAATGTGTTATAAAACAGATTTAACATTTTACTCACCCAATAATGCAGTTGCAGCCTTTAGAAACATAGTCAGGTTAAACCATCCACTTTTGCACAAATATATCAACTCACTCATACATATACACACATGTCCGAATACTATTTATCTTCACTATAATTAAATATGCGAAATGTTATTTATCTCTGTTATTTTATCAATGAACTTGCTAAAAAAATTTTGTGTCACGTTTCACTTCATACTTTTGTATTTTTTTCTCCTTTCTCAAGTTTTATATCGTCAAAAAAAAATGCACTTAGAATTCTCACTTTAAATACCTACAGATTATTTAATAACTCGGTTTTTACTCGGAATGGAATTATCACAAGCACGCCTCTAGACGCCTCAACGCAACACTGCTCAGAATCTTAAGAAAATATATATGTCACTGCAAATTTGGCTGTCTGTCTGTTTGTCAATTTTACAAGATCTTTGAGAGATCGGTGCAAACCTCCCGTAGGCTAGCTCAACTTATGTTTCTGAACAATTTTAAGACTTTTAGACAATCTCAATAAAGTAACCGTCTGATTGGGCCCATTTTTATGAAAAGCAATTTTCCTTTAAGGCTCGTATTTATAAAGCGATCTCAAGATTGAGAGCAATATTAAGTATGGATTTGACAGGTTGTTTTGTACCTACTAAAATGACATTTCTGATACGAACTCAAACTCGCTGTCACTCTTTAGAGCTGATTATAAATACGGGCCTAAGATTTTTTAAAATTCGTTTAAGAAAATACCCCACGTGGCCTTGCAGTCATCTAACAAAAGACCCTTTATAGCATCTAATAAGTCTGGAATCTAGGGCTCGTATTTATAAAGCGATCTCAAGATTGAGAGCAATATCAAGTATGGATTTGACAGATCATTTTGTACTGTAATGACATTTCTGAAACGGACTCAAACTCGCTGTCACTCTTGAGAGCTGATTATAAATACGGGCCTAACTTTTGTAACTTAAAAAAACAACAACGTAGTGAACATTTTACTTTAGGTTTATAATTATTTTTATAGGGAAAATGTACAATACACTTTAAATCTGCAAACACATGCTAAATGAATACGACTTTGACCCATCTCCTCCAATCAAATTTTAATTGGCAAATTAATAAAGTACAGTCAACTACTTCCAATTTCATACCTTTTGTCACCAAATTCTTGATGATAAATAAAACCGCAGGATGACACTAGTTTAGCTCTGCATTCATCAGTACTTCTATATACATTATTGATAAAAAAAATACTTACATTCATTCCCAGAAATTACGAACTTGTGAGCAAAGAATACGAAAAAAAGGGTGTAACTAAAAATAAGCAATTAGTTGTAACATTGTAATGTATATAGTAAGAACCAAATCAATATTCTTGTTATTAGAGAGCTGAAAAACTATTGATATTTTTATTTATTTTAACTTGGAAACCCGAAGAGCCATTATTAACACAAAATCCGTTCAAAGTATTATTAATACGCCTTTTAAGGGGTATGGTATTTAGGAAGCGGTGCGGTGCCGTTGCGTCACCGGTGCGCCGAATTTGTATGTAATTTACGTCTGCGCAGCGCAGCTTGATTTGAAGTTTCTATACAAAAACGACGCACCGGCACCGCACCTCTTCCTATTTGCCATGCCCCTTAGGGACGCCGGTGCGGTACTGTCATTTTACAAGAGGTGCTGTCATTTTACAAGCTCTGTTTACACGCATTCAAAATTTGTGACACTACTCTCACTTGCTTGTGCGAGTAACCTACCTACTTAATTTCTACTAACTGATTCATCAATATAATATAACTTTGACGCCTAAATGTTTAAAACGCAAATATTTAAAACGGAATTTCGCTTAATAAGCACAGAGAAAAATCTATAAGTGATTAATATTATTGCAATGGCACTGAGCTGGTATGACACATAAAGGCATAACAAACACTAAGGCTCGTATTTATTAAGCGATCTCAAGATTGAGAGCAATATTAAGTGTGGATTTGACAGGCCGTTTTGTACTGAAATGACATTTCTGATTCAAACTCAAACTCGCTGTCACTCTTGAGAGCTGATTATAAATGCGGGCCTAAAATAATTTTAAATATTTTTTACACTTATGTACAGCGCAATTTACTAAGATATTTGACGTACAAAATTAATTAGGTATCTATTTTATTCATTATCCTATTCGACTGGTGCACGACTGTTTCATTGCTCTATCATTTAAATTTAAATTCGGATGTTCAAATTTTTGCTTCCAGTTTTTCTCTCAATTTTATAAAAATCTGGGTTACACCACTTTACCATCACACCGTTATCGCAGTGCGTCGATAAGAAGTTGACCTTAGACCCTTGAATTAAACGGCCAGTAATGACCGTCAGTGGGAGGAGATGACTCTATCGGCCGCCATCTTGGAATATAAACAACTGTCAAAAGTATGTATAGGTTTTTAATTGGGTTTTATTTTGGACTTGGGTCTGTTCGATTCCCACGGAACACAAAGTTGATACTTTGACAATTTAGCACTTTCAAATTTTACCCAATTCGGTTAGGACAATGCAGAATCACCTTAATTGTACATTGTAAGAAAAAATATTCCGTTGCGGAAACGGTTTTTTGAAAACAGTTGACAGTCTGTCCACCCCGTAAGGGATGCAGGCGTGATTATTAGCAAAATAATGAAATAATGATTGCCATCATTTCATCTAGCCTATCAGGCGCAAGATGTACCGGTGTATTTTTTATGTTATACAGGGTGTTTTGTGCTTCGTTTGCCAAATTGAAAGGGACGATTAAAGGGGTCTTTTGCTACCTCTTCAAGTCTTTTAAAAAATTTTAGCTCGAAAAAAAATTGGTTTTATCCATACAAAACTGAAAATCGCGGAAAGCATCTTTGTATGGAAAAGGCAATTTTTTTTTCGAGCTAAATTTTTTTTTAAAGACATGAAGAGGTAGCAAAAGACCCCTTTAATCGTCCCTTTCAATTTGGCAAACGATGCACCAAACACCCTGTATATATTATTTACCATGTTATTTTACCCGCATATTTTATTTTACTATTATCAATAACGAGATACACACACTTGTTAGTACCATAAGGGCATTATTATAAGTTGTATAAAACCATCTATAGCGATGCAATAGATAAGTTTATATTCACAAAATGAACACGATGAGTCTGTTTATATTTCTGTTGATATTTCTCGTCATGGAAAAAGGTAAGTGTTTTAACAATCAGAAAAAATATACAGCGAAGTCACATAAATTTAAAGATTGATTGTGTAGGAAATAACGAAATAACAGACTGTAGTAACCTCAACTTTTGGTGATTATATGCATCGAGAAATGTGTGAATCTACCCATGAAACTGAACAACTTTCCCTAAGAAACATAGGTCGAAATACGAAAAAAAAAATTGACTTCCCATACTAAATACGCTATCTGTTGTTATTTCCCCGTAAAATTAATAAAAATAAAATGAATGCGTTATGACAGGACTGTATTATACGTCCCTGTAACAAAGTCCACAGTTTAAAATGCACGCCAACCAAAATGTTGACATTCTCTAATGAGTCGGATTATATCTCGAAGCCTCCGCCAATCGCATTGCCCATTCATTCTGTTTCATCCTACTGTTCTCTCTCACTCTAACTATAACCCCATTTTTTTTAGAAGGGTTAAAATATAAGCAGATATGTTAAGTAGCCAGTACTTATTGTATTTGTTCGGCTGTTATATGTCGTTACCTCCCTCCCCCCCGATTTTGATTGAACGAGTTTGCTTACATTTTCTATGCGTTTCGCGTCCAGAGAGGTTGTTTCGTCGTCCAAGAGTAAGGCACAAAACTTAATCACCAAAAGTAGAGGTCATGTTCGCTATTACTTCCGCTATGAAGAATTTATTTGTGAAAGTTTTTCATACTATGTATCTATTTTAATGTGGTGATGGGGTGTTTTGTTACAGAAGTCTTAGGATCCTCAGGGACAACATATAGCAGACAAAAGAGGTAAATAAGTTAAGGCACTCTATGCTAGAGGGGAAGTGACAGAAAAACATAGAATATACCAGCACCTTCATTTCCGCCGTTGACACTATGCCTAACCCATGGTATAAGAAAATAAGGTATTTTACCATGGCCTAACCCATAAGGGATACAGGCATGTAATATAAGATGTTTCATAATAAACATTTTTTTGCATAAGACCATTTATTTTTACATTTTGTATGGAAATGGGAAGTTGTAATTTTTTCAGTTTTTCCAACCTTAGTTCCATGGAGAAAATTGTTCAGATTCACCGGCGGGTTCACATCTTAATTTTCTAACACCTATAAATTACTTCCATGCTGGACTGGAAGTGCTAGAAAAACATAGAATGTGCCAGCTGCATCTCCTCCCGGGCATGCTGTAAAAATCAGCTAAGGGATTCGAGGGTTTCAGTATTGTAATTTAGGCGATGGGCTGACAACCTGTCACTATAGCAATACTTATATACTTATATAGATCCATCTGGAATAACCCTCAAAATTTGTCAGACGTGGCGGAACGACCTTTGTTTAGTTTAGGTCGTTTACGCTCTGCCTACCCCATTAGGGATAAAGGCGTGTATAAATTGGTCCTAGATGTATAGTAGTGCAGAAGCAATCAGGCACTCACGGTGACAGCACCGAAGCTGATGGTGATGATGATGATGATGACAGGAAACCCACTTACAAGGACCCGCAGCAAGACAAGCGGTGGAAGGGACAGAGAGAGGTAGATGTAGAGGTAACTTGAAATTCTTATATCTAGCCATCTTCCCGTCCCTCCTATCTCTTCCATCCCTTTCGTTTTTCCGTCCTTTCCGTCCCTCTCGTTCCTCTCAGAAAACCCACTTCCAAGGACCCACCCGAAGCAAGACAAGCGGTGGAAGGGTCAGAGAGAGGGATATAGAGGTAAATTGAAATTCATATATTTTTTTCCTCCCGTACGTCCTATTCCTCCCTGCCCGTCCAGTCCCTCTCATCCCTGACGTCCCTCCCGTCCATCCCATCCCTAGAGATGGGTAACCACCCGGGTTAAAACCCAAGCGTGGGTTAAAACCCAATTATCACCCGTTTCAATCCACCCAAACCACCCATTGACCGGGTGAAAACTTAATCTTGTTAATAATTTAGTTTTTGCTAAAATTATCATTAGTGATTCAATTACGTGAATGCATAGGTAGGTATTCCGCATTACCTAGTTACTAAAGTAGGTGTATTAGTTAATTTTCCGAATTTCGATTTTAAAAGTTCCGTTGATTTTGTACAATTTTCCGAGTTTCGATAATGGAAATCCATAATAGTGCTTGCACTTTCGCGTGATGGGTTGAATTGGTCTCAGACTAAGTTGTACACATCCTAAGGTATCTTTTGAGATATGTTGCCCTGGTGGGTACACTCTATGTTTCTGCAGGCAGGATCGGTTAGGTTACTATAGGTGCAATTACAGTATTTCAATGATATAGGAGTGGTGCTCGAACAAAGTTTGGAGCACACCCTGGTCAAATTCACATCGCAGTGAAAAAAATCCAAAATGGCGGAAAACAAGATGGCCGCTATACAAAATAAAAAGTCAAATAAATATCCTAAACAATGAGAGATAGATGGAGAGTGCTCGAATAAATGTTATAGGAAATGATAGTCGGTAACTTTCGGTGATCACGAAAATCCAAGATGGCGGATCCAAAATGGCGCCTGATACAAAAAATGCTCCGATCAGGCTGCAATTTGGCTGGTGAGAGGTCATTGAAGTACTGATTCGATATTTATAGTTCGTTTTTCAAATCCACCGTTTTTCAAGATGGCTGCCATACAAGGGTAGTTTGTATGAAGGACTTTGATCAGGTCTGGCGTGGAAACAGTTGCTTGTTGTGGGAGTGAATAGTAAAATTCTGTATTTGAATGTGTAGTATTATTATTTCTGTGGTCCTCTCCCAGGAACTGTTTACATGACAGAATCGATTAAAGTTTCTTTAAATACAACGGTTTTTGTATGGGGAACTTTGATCAGCTCTGGCGCAAGAATATTTGCTCGTAAGGGGCTAAAATCGTAAAATAAGTAAAAGCTCTACAAGCCAAAAAAATGTAGTATCTACCTGCCTACTCCTACATAATATTCTCGCACCAGAGCTGATCAAAGTTCCCCATACAAAAACCGTTGTATTTAAAGAAACTTTAATCGATTCTGGCGCGTAAACAGTTCCTCGTATTGGGGGAGAGGACCACAGAAATAATAATACAACATATTCAAATACAGAATATTATTATTCACTCCCACGAGCATCTGTTTCCACGCCAGACCTGATAAAGTTCTTGATACAAAAAACCATTGTATGGCAGCCATCTTGGAAAACGGTGGATTTAAAAACCGAACTATAAATATCGAATTAGTACTTCAATAACCTTTCAACAACCAAATTGCAGCCTGATCGGAGCATTTTTTTTATCAGGCGCCATTTTGGATCCGCCATCTTGGATTTTCGTGATCACCGAAAGTTACCCACTATCATTTCCTATAACATTTATTCGAGCACTCTCCATATATCTCTCTTCGTTTACGAGATATCTGACTTTGTATTTTGTATGGCGGCCATCTTGTTTTCCGCCATTTTGGATTTTTCTCACCACGATGTGAATCTGACCAGGGTGTGCTCCAAACTTTGTTCGAGCACCACTCCTATATCATTAAAATACTGTAATTGCTCCAATAGTAACCTAACCGACCCTGCCTGCAGACCCATAGAGTGTACTCACCAGGGCAACATATCTCAAAAGTTATCTTAGGATGTGTACAACTAGTCTGAGACCCATTCATCCCATCACGCGAGAGTGCAAGCTTTTTCGGCTAACCGCCGTACTATAACATAAACCCACGTAATGTAATTATATCAAGAATAAAAAAGCCACTCCTACTACCCTTCTTGCCCCGCCCTAACCCCTTGCCATAGAAGTTCATAATACCTATTGGAAATACATACTTGGGAATGGGAAGCTGTAATAGTACATTACGATATAAGTGCGGTGGGTTGATCATTACAGCAGCCGAGGCGATATTGCTAGCCCGAGCCGTAGGCGAAGACTACAAGAAAGCAGAGGCTGTAATTATCAAACCGCACGTATGTCGTACGACGTTTTATAACATATTTGCGAGGAAATACCTAAAAAATTAAAACAATACAGCGAAAAGAAAAAACGCGCGAAATAATTTTTACTCGTTCACAAATTATGATGCGCGCGCATCAACGCTTTCTTTTTTAAGCCATAGTACAAAGAAACAAAAACCAGCCAGTATTACTAATAAAGTAAATTAATATTTTTTTGATTTTGTTACAGATAAATGGTTGTAATTTATTGTAAAAATTAATTAAATTAAAGAATTAAATTTTTATTTTATTATACTTTATCTCCCAAAGTTAATTTTATTTATAAAATGTTGATCACTTTTCTGCCATAAAAACTCTTTGCTAAGATTTAAAAAAGTACCGTTCGATAAACCGTGCGTTTTACCTAATAAAAAAAAAACTCGTGTGTTTTACAGCACTCGTGCATTTTACATTACGATTACGCACAAGTACGTAATAAGATACAATAAAATATTGAAATTGGTGTAATAAGAGACCCTTTACGAGCAAATGTGTTATAAAATATTGTTTACTATGAGCTTTAACGAAAAGAAGCTCTTTAATACTTATTTTTCGTTTTCACCCGTAAATTCGGGTGATAATGGGTTAAAACCGGGTAATAACCCAAATCACCCGGTTTTAACCCGGGTGGATTGTTTGGGTTTTTACCCACTACCCATCTCTACCCATCCCTAAAGTCACTCCTATCCATTGTAATATGTTGTCGTATCCAGAGTCAAATACATATAATTTCGGGAACAAAATGTAGATTAGTTATCCCTGAGTATAAAGTATTTTTAATATTTTGCTATTTGAATATCATTTCTTTTTTCAGAATTTTTCTTCATCACCAGTGAAGTATAAAATTTTACCCCGAAAATGGCTTTACAGAAATGGCGGTATGAAAATCCGCAACCATTAATTCTGACGAATGGTTGATTAGATCGAATCAAACGACCATAATCATCAGAGACTAAATGAACCGGACCGAAGGCTTAATAATAGTTGGAAAAGTATTTTTAATTTCATTAATAATTATAAATGTATAGAATTCATAAACATTCTATAGACTACTTAGTAGATGTGTTTTTATCTAAATATAGGAATTAGAATCAATCTTTATTTGTAGTTTATAAAATAAAAATTATTGCATTTCCGTAGAATAATTGAGAAAATTACTTTTATTTGATAAATACTTTTTATGTTGTGTTGTAAAAATGACAAGTTATCAAAACTAATCGTATCCTTTTCGTGTAATAAAATAACCCTTTGGATAATCTTGATACGGATTTTTTCTAAAATGACCCTTCACTACTACCATCAAATTCTGGATTTTCACGATCTTCGACCCTTAGACCTTCGGCGATATCTTTGAACAAAAATTGTGGTATGTCTTTGAAGAGTGGTACTTCTGTTTTTTCTGTCACAAGTTCTGGTTGTTCTGTCTCGGGTTTTGGTTTTTCTGTCACAAGTTCTTGTATTTCTATCTCATCTTCTGGTAGCTTTTGTACCTAAAGAAAGAAAAAAGAAGGAATACTTTTTTGTTCCAATTATACCCAAACACAATTACAACATGTTACGATGAAATGACACGAATTAACTAATATAAGTCTGTTGTTTTCTATTATGATTATCAGGGAACTAGAGCCGTATTTTTGAATCACTGAAAAAGGAACTTTGCATGCGATTTTTACACATTTTTCCATGTGAATGTTAGTCTTTCGTATACGAATTCGATTCGAGTGATTAAAAAATACGGGTCCAGAGGAGACGATAACAATTTTGTAATAAAATCAAATACCTCTTTCTGATGTTCTGGCTCATTGATGTCGGTAGTCAAGAGTTTGGGGTGAGAAGCAGTAGGTTTTGGTACATTTTCATCTGAGAAAATAACCTTCTTAATCCTTCTTGGAGGGCGAGTGCTTCGCAGAATTATGTCAAGTTTTTGCCAATTCATATTGTTGGCAATACGTTCCTCTAGTAACGCACGTTCATCCATGAAGTTCTCTCTAGGTCTGTTCTTTATCTTGATTAAATACATTTTCAGTTTCTTCTTAGGTTGTTGGGGTTCAGTGCTGTCATCCGATTGAAACTCATTATCTAATTTACTTGATTCATTTTCGTCAGCATGAAGAATATTTATTTCATCATCAGGTATGTCAGCTAGTTGCTTTTTATTTTTTACAATGTTTCCAATTAGATATTTTAACACATTCTGCTCTATATCTTCACTATCATTTGGACTCATGTAATTTCTTCCTTTTTGTGTATCTTTTTGATTACGAATCTTCAACGCATTGCATTTCAGTATAATAACAATGGACAAAATTAATATAATTGTTATTTGATTCATGTTTCCTTTTATTTAGTTAACATTATTCTAAAAACACATTTTTTTAGAAGATCGGAATCATAATTGTATCGCTTTATTTTCGTGCAACAGGCACTTCCAATTTTATTAACATTTAAACAATAAAATTGAAATTGGAAATTCTTTTTGTGAACAAAATAATACTGGGTATCGATCATGTAAAGAATTATATCGAAGATGTTATATGTAAAAAAACCGTTATAAACATTCCATTCTTTTATTTTTAAAAACTGATGTTATACATTCACAACATACTTGCACTAAAACAAACAAACTTCACAGAAAAAAAATGTATAGCTAGATATAATTTTAATTGTTTGGCAGTTTTAATACCCAGTAGGTGAGTAACTTAAAATTAATAAAACTATACATCTAAATAGAAACTACTAGAAATAACAAAATTAATCGATTACAGTTAGCATTTTCAAATTAGCCTCTTTATTTGGCACTTCTTAAATTTTTATTCATTTTGTCATAGTAGAAAAGAAAACTTTATTTCACGACAAATTCAATAATCAAATTAATTAATACTCAGCGATCTCAAGATTGAGAGTAATATTAAGTATGGATTTGACAGGTCGTTTTGTACTGAAATGGCATTTCTGATACGAACTCAAACTCGCTGTCACTCTTGAGAGCTGATTATAAATACGGGCCTCCTTTATTTTGCGAATACAACAGGAAAAATATAGGATCACAAGCAAAAACTTTTTAAAATATTCAAAACTAAATAATATAGATTTAGAAAACTCACTTTAATCAATACTAATACTAATAAATATATGAAAATGAATCTAAAATTCTATCAATATTATATACAAACAGTGCAAGGTATATTCGCGTTAAATGTAGGTATACGTACATACAAATTACAAACACACAATTTTATAAAATATGTCATTTCATTATTCTAATATCAATAACAGATTAAGCCTAAGCAATATTAAGAAGAATAGGATTAAAAGGCAGTATATAGTAGGCATAAGTTAAGTAAATCATACTAATTTAAATAAAAAAATATTTATATTCGTTAACGCACACAAAACGTTGAAATATCAAAACGTCACAAACATAATTATGCAATTTAAACTATATTGAATGAAATTTTGTTAAAGGAAAATTTTTATTTTCATATTTGTCAATAAATATTGAATTAGATTATTTTATTTTATTTATTATTTTCTGCTTCCTTCTGAAATTAGTTAGTACTTATAATGTTAAAAGTACCTAAGCAGGTATGATAGTCATTTAAAGGCAGATAAATTGAAAAGGTGAAAAATCTAATGTGTTAGAAAGATTTAAGACAAAATAACGGTGTAAGGCAGAAATTAACTAAGCAGCATTCATAAATTTCTAGCAATTTACTAATTTTTTTTACAAACTTGTCTTTGTATATTCTTGTACACAATTTGAATTAACAGGATGTAACAAATAGAATACGCTATTTGACTACTAGTCAAATCAGCAACTTTTTATGAAATGTCAAAAACGCTTTTTTTGTATGAAAATACTGGCTTGTGACGTCACTGGCTTGTAAATATTGACTATTCAAATCAACAACTTCTATATTTTTAACTCGATTATTAAATCTAAATGTGCATTTTTTTTTTCAAATGATGAATGAGATCCACAGATATTTTAGCCATCAGTTTTAAGTATAAACGTTTTGAATTTTTTTAGCCACCCAGTCAACATCCCTATTACCGACATGAATCTCCAAAAATGTAAAAAAATTAACATATCGGTAGGTATCACCTTTTTTTTTTCAAAGATAAAGTCTATTCTAAACAAATACATTAGATCAAAGATTTGACCCCAGATATTTGATCAAAAATATGTGACCCTAAATATTTGATCCAAAATATGTGATCCAAGATATTTGATCCAAGATATTTGATCCAAGATATTTGATCCAAGATATTTGATCCAAAATATTTGATCCAAGATATTTGATACAAAATATTTGATATTTTGATTCAATTCAATGGTTTTTTTACTTTACAAATAAATCGTTATTATTTACCAATAGATTCTGTCATGTGAAACTATGCTATAGGTACACAGCAAAAACTACGTCACTTATCCTTTGACACTGGAGAAGAAGCTGTGTTGGGACGGTTTTCCAAAGACGCAGGTTCAAATTCTGTCTACGGTTGAAATTTTTGATTTTTTGTTTAACATATTTTGAAAAAAAAAACTGTGTTATTTATTCAAATAGCTGCGTTCTGTCTGTTACATCCTGTCTATTGTTTTCGTGAACAATAACTATAGTTATGTGTATAAAATGTCACAAATCTACAGTACATACGAATATCTAGCATTTTTAACCCTTGAAAGTCTTTAATTCTTATTTAATTAAATATTGTGATGATTTAATACAATTTAGTCGTATGGTGGGTGCCGGGTTAGAATAGCATCACCCCATAACTTCCTGTGGGTGTCGTAAAAGGCGACTAAGGGATAAATCCAGGGAATGGGCAGCAGCGTTCCCTGTGAATGGAAAACTTGTACTGCGCTCACCAACCCGCCTGCCAAGCGTGGTGAGTATGGCATATACTGGGGAGCCCCATGTCCAGCAGTGGACTGTTGTGTGTGGCTGATGATGATGAATACTGGATATCATAGGCCGTTGATTATTTGCATACCCCATTATCATTAGAAGTGTGATTCTGTAAAATGTACAGTCAGAGACATATAAAATTTTGTAAGTGCTTCTTAAAAATCGACATATTTTATGGGTATTAAATCAGACACATTTTTTATAAACTACACTTACTTATTTTGTAAGTCAGACACACAAAATAGCATATTTCTTTTTAATCTATAACACTTTTTAACTTAATATTTACAAGTTTAGGTAGTCCCAAGATTTCCTACAACATTGTCATATTTTTTTTATAAACTGTCATATTTTTAAGACACTGTCCATGGCCATCATTATTGACACTGCCCTCGATTGTGGCCGCCTCTTAACTAGTTTTAATATAGCGCTGTCACTTTCTTTACTTTGACATAAGAACAGGACAGCAAATAAACACATGTGTTTGACGTTCCTAATTTGACATAAGCTGCTTTAAATAAGAACCGAGCATAGCATGTTCCTTATTTTACGTTAAATAAGCAATCTAATGTCAAATTTAAGCAATTTAATGTCAGATTAGGAATGTCAAAGTCATGTGTTTATTTACTATCCTGTTCTTATGTCAAATATAAGAAAGTGACAGCACTACTAAGAAATAGAATTAGTAACTGGACGGCGTGAATCGAGGCCACTATCTTTGTTAGTAGTTGATAATGACGGCTAAATTGAAAAAAAATATATATCTACATTGTTTTATTTAGCTACGCTCTGGATCTTAAAGACCCAAAACTATCTAGAAAAGCCCAAAAAAAAATTCGTTGCGTTGGTCCTAACAAATTACAGTACCTACCCTCCTTTGCTCAAAGCAGTCCAATAAATGACAATAAAGAAATCTGGAACTACCATTTTTACATCTACTTACTAACTAGGTGAGAACACAAGTTTTATTTGTATTTGCTCTTAAATATGTGACAATTTGCAAACATTATGGCAACAGAATATGGCAACAACTTTACACAATAAAAAATGTGTTGTTTTTTTTAGTTAGTTTGTAGTCTCGAAAATAATTGATATATGAACATTTTGTCATAAACTGCATTTTGTCACTTAGCGATTTTTTTGTTTTTAAGATCAGAAAAAAGTATTTAACAGCACGTTCTTAGACAAGATATTTTTAACTTAAGATTTATTTTACGCTACAATTTGAACATGCTTTTTAGGTTGTTCAGTTTTGTCTTTTAGCACATACGACGTCGTCCTTCTTAAAGAACCGACTGAATCTGAAACAAAACAATAAAAATATTAATAGTCTATTGATTGATGCCTTTGCTAAACTTATATTACGGTTATAATATAGCATAAGATAATGACTTGTAGAAAGCCTTTGACTCTGTCTCTATTTCCTCTACTGACTTATGAGCTTCAGCAGATAGGAAAAACAGGCATAGGACATAACTATTTAGCTAGCCAAGTAGAGAATACGAGGCATCGTGCTAAAATTGATGCTCTATCTACGAGTATCAATATTGTTCAAGAAGCTTAGCGTCTGGAGTACTACAGGGAAGTAATTTGGGACCAGCTCGGTTTCTTTTTATGTCAAAGTGAATTTAGCATAAATGTCACCACGCCTACTACGTTTAGGTACTCATGCTGGACTGGGAGTGATAGAAAAACATAGAATGTGCCAGCTGCATCTCCTCCCGGGCATGCTTCAAAAATCAGCTAAGGGATTAGAGGGTTTCAGTGTATTTCAATTTAGGCGATGGGCTGACAATCTGTCACTATATCAATATACACAATCATTTGTAATAATTTAACCCTCAAACCTTGTCAGACGTGGCGGAACGACCTTTGTTCAGGTTGTTTTTGTTCCATTAGGAATAAAGGCGTGTTTTTATGTATGTAACGTATAGTGGAACTAACGGTAATGTCTGGTGTGTCCACACCGCTGGGGCGAGGCCGGCGCGGAGGCCGGGTCGCGTCGCTACGACCACCGCAGTTCCTTCAGCTCGATGCGGCTGTTGGGCGCTTCTGTAATCTGCAACAAATTGACGTTGAAAAGTTTTGTCTTCAAAGGGTTTGAAAAATATGAGATTTTTAAAAAACGTTGGGAAAGTACATTCATGGAGTGCCTTCTTAAAATTGCAGACGTCAGAAAGTAAAAACAAACATAGCACTACTATCACTAATAGCAAAGTCTGGCCTGGCTCTGTTGTCTTGTAACCAATTTTTCTGGAAGGGTCGGTGAATAGTAATTATTTTTATCGGGGATCTTATAGGATCAACATTAATTTTTGCTTTTTGTATAACTAACTATGATTGAACCACTATATAGCGTGATTATTTGTCTCAATTTACCTCGTATCTAGAAGAAGCAGCTGGCACGTGTGTTGCTGGCGAACACCTGGAGCATCCGGGCCTTAGGACTGTTCTGCTGGAGGACCCACCTCGCATGGCTGTCCGCAGCTCCTGCAAAGGATATAATTTTAATAAAATTGTTACACCTGGGACTGGGAAGCTCTAGAGTAGACGATCAATTAAGTTTTGTTACATAAACTTTGCAAACACCAGCTTCTCCCTTGCTGTCACTCTTCTCCTGTCCTTTCATCTCCTTTTCCCTCATTTTCCCTGTGTGTTCCCTCGTTTTCCTCATTATCCCGATTCTTTCCGTCCCTTCCCGCCCGTTCCCGTCCATTCCGTTCCTTATCATCCCTCCCATCCCTTCCCTTCCCATCCCATCCTTTCCCGTCCCTTCCATCCCCTTTCTTCCCTTCCCTCCCCTACAGCACTCACCTGTCCCATCTCGCTGCAAAGCGACTGCCTACCCTGCGAGGCGTGCTTGCGCGTGTTCCAGCAGAATTCCAAGATGGCCACCACTATTGCGAGCACCAGACCGCAGAGCAACGTCACGAACACTCCGCCTGGAAAAGGTGACACTAGCAGATTCAAAATCAAGGCATTTTGTCTTATATTGTGCACTAGCTTTACAATAAACGTTAAGTGCGTAAAATTTGGTTGAAATTAAATGGCGTTGCCCATAGAAATGGCTCTTTTTCCACCGGTAAAGTAGCCTGCGTAGTGCGTGTCAGGTTATAAATAGGTGCAATTTTTGGAATCAGCAGAGTGGTGGTCTGTTCAGTTCACTGGCTTTTACAGCGTGCCCGAGAAAAGCAGCTGGTACATACATACATACATAATACATACATAATAATCACGCCTTTATCCCTAATGGGGTAGGCAGAGCGTAAACGACCTAAACAAAGATCGTTCCGCCACGTCTGACAAGTTTTGAGGGTTATTCCAGATAGATCTGTATATTGCTAATAGTGACAGGTTGTCAGCCCATCGCCTAAATTACAATACTGAAACCCTCGGATCCCTTAGCTGATTTTTACAGCATGCCCGGGAGCAGATGCAGCTGGCACATTCTATGTTTTTCTATCTCTCCCAGTCCAGCATGGAAGTAGTGGTACATACTGTTTTATTCGCAGTCGAGCATACATCACAATGAAATCAAACATGTCGTCTTTCTCTTCCTCTTTCACTTCTGACCGAAACATGGCCTTATATCTATACTCTTTGACCGAAACACTTCTTTCACTTCTGAATTGATAAGAGCTTAAGTATAGTATCTGGATTCCTGTCCCTGTCTATTCAACTCACCAATATTCTGCACCCCCAGCGGGTTCGCCTTGCTGTCCTTGCCGTCTCTATTGCACACATCTCCCGTGTTCTTCCACCACTTATCGTACAGGATCTGAATCACCCCCTTCTCTTGAAGCTCCAGGATCGCAAGCGAGATCTTGTCGCGCCACGGACTCCCCTTCCACGTGGCTATGCCGTAGCCCTGCAAACATTGAGGTTTTTCATAGTGACCAGTACCGATTTGTTTGACTCGGGCATAGACATAACCCGCCGGACACTTAGGCTCGTATTTATAAAGCGATCTCAAGTTTGAGAGCAATATTAAGTTTGGATTTGACAGGTCGTTTTGTACTGAAATGACATTTCTGATACAAACTCAAATTCGCTGTCACTCTTGGGAGCTGACTATAAATACGACCTTTAGTAAAATAAAAAACAACTGCTTGCAACTCTGTTTGTCTAAATTTATCTTTTTTCTTGAATTGCATAACGTATTGATTCAATTCTTCATGAGTGTGGCGCTAGCTTGCCTCGCTCGTATAACGTATTGATTCAATTCTTCATGAGTGTGGCGCTAGTTTGGCTCGCTCGCATAACGTATTGATTCAATTCACCTTGTTAAAAAAAAAAAACATATTTATTGTGACGTCACTCGGGTATACAGTTACTTAAATTTGAATATAAAAATAATGGCTGATTTAAAAACGAAAACGATGAAATTAGTTTTTTTTTAATTACGTAAATATTCAGAAAAAAATAAACAATAAATATGTTTTTTTTTTTAACAAGGCGAATTCTTCGTAAGTTGTGGCGCTCGCTTCATACCTTAGAGTCGAGCAGTCCGCCGATCTGCGTGAGGTTGCAGTCCCTCTGCACTCTATGGTCCAGCATAGTCGACTCCATCAGGAAGGCATAGTTCCCCTCCAGAACCCTCCGCACCCCCTCCTCGTATGAAGACACTAGAGCTGGGGGGGACGCGGTAGACATGTGTTGCCACATCTTCTGATAAATGTCTATGTTTGAGTCCTGCAAAAAGCATGAACAGAATTTAAAATAAGGGACAATTGGCTACTTTCCAACTAGTCAAATCAGCAACTTTTTATGATATGTCAAAAACGCTTTTTTGTATGAAAATAGTAAATTATGACGTCACATTTTAGTAAATATTGACTAATCAAATCAATAACTTATATACTTTTAATTCGATTATTAAAATCTAAATGTGCATTTTTTTTATGATGAATTAAATCCACAATATTTTTAGCCATTAGTTTTAAGTATAAACGTTTTGAATTTTTTAAGCTACCCAGTCAAGTACCCAATTTCCAGCAAACTGATGGGGGTTGAAACGAAAAAAGAAATTCGACTTCCCCTTACAAAATTATCTCATCAATAATTTCTATGAGAAAGCCACATTTTTTTCATTTTGTGAAACAATTTCCATGTGAAAGTTATTTGTTCAATTTCGTTAACTTAGACACCCTACCGCATGAAGCTGTCCGTTGAAGAGCGTATAGGCACACGCCTGTATCCCTGTCGAGGTAGGCATATACAACGTGTAACAGAAAGGGTATATGCATCGAGAAATGTGTGAATCTACCCATGAAACTGAACAACTTTCCCTAAGAAACATAGGTCGAAAAACGAAAAAAAAAATCGTGACCTTTCATACTAAATGCATCAGCTGATAGCGTATTTAGTATGGGAAGTCAAATTTTTTTTTCGTATTTCGACCTATGTTTCTTAGGGAAAGTTGTTCAGTTTCATGGGTAGATTCACACATTTCTCGATGCATATACCCTTTCTGTTACACGTTGTATAACCAACGAACTCATTAAAGGTAGTTTTTATTTTTATACACTACCGGATGTCAGCTTAATAGTATATTGCTAACCAAAGGATGTAAGTCATCAAATGCATACGAGGTTTTTGGCGCCCGAGCGCAGCGAGGGCGCTAATGGTACGAGTATGCATTTGATGACTTACACCATGAGGTAAGCACTATGCTTTACATATCGAATGAAAGATAAGTTAAAATTATGGGAAAATATAAGAAAATTAAAACATGAAATTACGACGAAACAGTAGGCAATACCAACTCACTATGAGCGAATTTAACCATCACAAATATATGCATTCGCGTAAGAAAAATTATCTAATTTGCAAGTAGACATTTTGTTAAGTATACTGACTGTTTAATTTGTTAATGTTTTATAATAAAATGCTAAGTAATAAATCGACAAACTCAAGTTTTGAGGTTATAAATATGTTATAAAAACCACAGAGTAAAAATTTCATAATTTTCATAATCCTATGTTTACATTTTTATGGCCTTATTCCGTGACTCTATGCGTCATATTTAGTACTGGCCAGTTCGATATTTAAATAAATTCGAATAGAATTTGTTTTAAAATCGATTCCGATTCGATTAATCATCCGATTCCGTGTGTTTGAAATAAGGCTATCAACTTTTTTTTTCTTGCAATTTGACAGTTCCTTATTCAAATTACTTTGCAGCATAGGTTTCAAAACCTATGATGCAAAGTACCACTTACATCCCGGGTTTTAGGGTTGTATGAACCACTTACTGAGCATGAGATATGTAATAGTATATTGCTAACCAAAGGATGTAAGTCATCAAATGCATACGAGGTTTTTGGCGCCCGAGCGCAGCGAGGGCGCTAATGGTACGAGTATGCATTTGATGACTTACACCATGAGGTAAGCACTATGCTTTACATATCGAATGAAAGATAAGTTAAAATTATGGGAAAATATAAGAAAATTAAAACATGAAATTACGACGAAACACTCACTATGAGCGAATTTAACCATCACAAATATATGCATTCGCGTAAGAAAAATTATCTAATTTGCAAGTAGACATTTTGTTAAGTATACTGACTGTTTAATTTGTTAATGTTTTATAATAAAATGCTAAGTAATAAATCGACAAACTCAAGTTTTGAGGTTATAAATATGTTATAAAAACCACAGAGTAAAAATTTCATAATTTTCATAATCCTATGTTTACATTTTTATGGCCTTATTCCGTGACTCTATGCGTCATATTTAGTACTGGCCAGTTCGATATTTAAATAAATTCGAATAGAATTTGTTTTAAAATCGATTCCGATTCGATTAATCATCCGATTCCGTGTGTTTGAAATAAGGCTATCAACTTTTTTTTTCTTGCAATTTGACAGTTCCTTATTCAAATTACTTTGCAGCATAGGTTTCAAAACCTATGATGCAAAGTACCACTTACATCCCGGGTTTTAGGGTTGTATGAACCACTTACTGAGCATGAGATATGTAAAATAGTTTCCTTTAATGATTTCAACAGATTGTCCATGAAAAAAATGAGTAGCAGCTGGAAAAATTTTCTGATTGCTGGAACATTTTTCTATCGCTACCACACCACCTATTATACAACATACAACAGAAGGGTATATGCATCGAGAAATGTGTGAATCTAAATCTACCCATGAAACTGAACAACTTTCCCTAAGGAACATAGATCGAAATACGACAAAAAAAATCGACTTCCCATACTAAATGTGCAGACAGCTGATGCATTTTGTATGGAAGATCAAAATTTTTTTCGTTTTTTGACCTATGTTCCTTAGGGAAAGTTGTTCAGTTTCATGGGTAGATTCACACCTTTCTTGATACATATACCCTTTCTGTTACACGTTGTATATTCTGTGACTCCACACAAACATACCCTGAAGAAAGTCATAGTGCTTCCTCCGCTAAGCGTGCCATATTGGATGTCTCTCTGTTGAGCCAAGTCTGCTGCACTCTGTATGGGCAGCACCGTCCTTTCCACCGTGAGGAAAGCTGCCAAGTTCGCCGTGTATGAAGACAGGATGATAAGCGTAAAGAACCACCAGATACCACCGACTATGCGGGTTGATGTCGCCTGGGGGAAGGAGATTACATACATGAAACAAAGTCTTTATAAAATTTACTTTCACAATTTGGGGAAGTTTCCACTTCCAAGCGACTAAATGCTGGAACAATTTTTCACTCGGAAGGAACCTTACTTTAATTCTCTTATATACCTTTATTTCTTACGAGGTACGCAGAGCGTCAGAAATATATAAAAAACTTTTCTCCCATTTGCTAGGGAATAGCTCCATTATTTTAAAAAAAGAAGCAGTACATTCACTCTTTTCGATCCTCAAGATCGTAGCGGCCAGCAATTTCTCCAAACGACATTAATGACCATTAACGACCTCTGCATGAGGTCTTTAAAGTACACACTAGTATGGATTAGGTGTTTTAAAGTTCACGTTATAAATTTTTTAAAGGCTAAATGCGCAAATAAAAATAAAATAGAATGAATGAATGAATGGAATGTGCGCATGTCATAGGCGCCATTCTTATTTTGAATTTTACAATGTTATGGAAGAATTGCAAGTTTAATGTTTATTTTTAAGTTTATTGATATTGTTTCTTCGCAAATAAGAGAAAAGTACTGTACTAATCTCAGCCAAAAATAAAGCAATGTATGGTCTCGTTTACATTGAAAGGCCTCGACTGCGTCTCGGCCTTCCAAATTTACTCGACCACACTTTGCTTTATTTTTGGCTTCTAAAGTAATGTACTATTACCTTAGGGTTCAGCCCGGAGCCCTGCCTGAGAAAGGTACCAGTGATGAACCAGAGCGAGTTGCACACGCTGAACTGATTCGTCAGGAGTTTGGTTTCATGGCCACACACGTGCGTGCTTGTCGACCTGCAATATATTATACTTATTTAAAGACAGGATCTGCTTTTTAGATTGTCGGTTTTAAGAATTCAACAATCAATAAATAAATTTATGAAACTTCGTAACGTAATCAGTCATCAATGAATTTAAACATCAGTTTCATCAGTTTAAGTTTAAATAGTCTAATCAGTTTATCTTTCAATTCAATTCTCAATCAATGAATCCTATGTCAAAATTTTGAAATAAGCCAAAAAGAAAAAATATACATAAAAAGCAATCAATAGTCAATGAATCAATCTATCAATATAAATAATTATCTTACCACTCGTAAGGTGAGAACCTGGCCATTACGAACAGTGTAAAAGATACGAGGATGTAAGCAGCCAGCACATACAGCCAGATCTCAATTGCTAGTGGATTGAGAAAGCTGAACAGACGAGTCGGTTGAGATGTGGGCACCTGGATATACAATAAAGTTACGGCAAACATGATTGAGCTAAGAAAAGCATTGAAAAAATTACAAACATACATATAATCACGCCTGTATCCCGAATGGGGTAGGCAGAGCGTCAACGACCCAAACAAAGGTCGTTCCGCCACGTCTGACAAGTTTGGGACTGTATATTGCTATAGTGACAGGTTGTCAGCCCATCGCCTAAATTACAATAAACTGAACCCCTCGAATCCCTTAACTGGTTTTTACAGCATCCCCGGGAAGAGATGCAGCTGGCACATTCTATGTTTTTCTATCGTTCCCAGTCCAGCATGGAAAAACTAGCCAGATAAAATTGATTCTTCAACAAAACCTCAATCTCTTGGTTTTGCTTCCAATATCGATTTTTTGTCAATTTTATGATACATTCTTCTTTTACTTGAAGCTAAAGGCAAGCTTTCTGGAACAAGGCCCGTATTTTTAATCAGATCTCAAGAGTGACAGCGAGTTTGAGTTTGAATCAGAAATGTCATTTCAGAACAAAACGGCCTGTCAAATCCACACTTAATATTGCTCTCAAACTTGAGATCGCTTTATAAAAACGAGCCAAAAAATAACACAAACCTCACCTTAAACAAAATCCCGATTCCAAGGTTCATGAACGGCTTGGTGAAGTCTATGACAGCTTCCCTCGCATAGTTGATTGTCATGGATGCCACTGCTATATCCGCTTTCTGTAATTATATTAGTCATCACAATTGGGTACTTGACTGGGTAGCTTAAAAAAATCAAAACGTTTATACTTAAAACTGACGGCTAAAAATATTGTGGATTTCATTCATCATTTAAAAAAAATGCACATTTAGATTTTAATAATCGAGTTAAAAGTATATAAGTTATTGATTTGAGTAGTCAATATTTACTAAAATGTGACGTCATAACTTACTATTTTCATACAAAAAAGCGTTTTTGACATTTCATAAAAAGTTGCTGATTTGACTAGTTGGAAAGTAGCCACCTTCTTCTCCTGATGGAACTTGGAAAGACGGGAGGGACGACAAAAGGTACAAGAGGGACGAGTTGAAAGAGATGAGTGGGACGGGAGTAATTGGAGAGTGGTACATAAGAAGGGGACGGGCGGGAGGATGCAAGGAAAGGAACGGAACGGATGCAATGGGGATAAAAACTGGGAACTAAATGGCGCCACTAGCGAGTGTTCCTTTTTCCTGTGATTTGTCAGTAATCTGTCAATGTCAATGTCAATATCAGTTTTGCGTCTTCTCATTGGTCTCTTTTGGAACACTCGCTGGTGGCGCCATCTGCAATTAGCTTTGCGTTTTTATCCTCATTGGCGGGAGGGACGAGAGGGGCTCTAACCAGCAGACCTATTCAGAACTTCTCATTATTTATTTATTTATTTAACAGTTTATTGTACACAATAAAATACAAAGGATAATACATATAAAATCAAGACACAACTGGTACAGCTTATTTCTAAAAAGAAATCTCTTCCAGCAGACCTAGGCTCGTATTTATAAAGCGATCTCAAGATTGAGAACAGTATTAAGTATGGATTTGACAGGTCGTTTTGTACTGAAATGACATTACTGATTTGAACTCAAACTCGCTGTCACTCTTGAGAGCTGATTATAAATACGGGCCCTAGTCTCATCTTTGATAAGACTTACCCTGTCCAAAAGTTCTCTGACTATCCCATTCCAATGTCCAGTATCAGGGTCTCTGGCACCGTACATATTATCAGGCACCAGTCGCAGTCGGTAATGGAAACCAGCCCTTGCAGCCACCCTGGCCAGAAGGTCGATGCAGAAACCCTCGAAGCGGGCGTTGCCTTGCAACTTCCACCCCTCTTTCACCATCACGTAGGGCTTTTCCTGAAACAGAGAAATCAAATTTAAAAACTGGTAAACAAAAATTCGAATGTCATCAGTCCAGCATGGAAGTAATATTATAATATACCCGGGAAGAAAAGAAATGCAGCATGATTATATGGTGCGGACGACATATTGATGCTGAGTTGTCAATCGCTAATCACTGGAAGAAGTTAATCTATTTTTAACACTTACCTCTCTAGTGACAACTGTCAGAGTGACATTAGGCGGCGGGTCCCTTTTATAAGCAGCAGGATCTGTGACAATCAGACCCTCAGCTGGAGACCAGGTTCCTGACAGAACGGTTCCTCCATCTTCCCCTCCCACTAGTCTCATCAGCTGCAGGTTGAAGTTAGTTCTGACGCTGTTCTTGAATTCTAGAGGACCGGTCAGGCCTTGGGATTCGATCTGAAAAATATAAGATAGAGTCTGTTCGAAAAGAGAACAGGCATGGAATTTGAGGGCGCGCATTTGTATTTAATTAACTGTCGCTTGGTCGTGTGAGGATTAAGCCCAAGTCTTTAACAGTAACCTTCTACATTAAATTTTAGAGGTTTTAGGTCAAAGACCTAGGCATAAACGCCACGCAACCAGCCGTGGGATAGTTAATACAAATGTGCGCCCTCCGATTCTATGCCTGCTCTCTTTTCGAACAGACTCTAAGAAGGCTTTCAGAAACATTCATTTACCCAGGAGAAAAGTCTGTGATGGAGAAAATAAGGAACCCCACTGATTTCAATTCAATCATATCCATCCACCTGATCTTCAACAATTTCAAGGTCATCTTTATTTTATTTTTATATTGCGGTATAAGTCGCGTGAAGATAAAACCGGCCAAGTGCGAGTCGGACTCACGCACGAAGGATTCCGTACCATCATTTATAAAAATGGCAACAAAGTCATATATATTGTCCGACTCGCACTTGGCCAGTTTTTATTATTTGTTGTTATAGCGGCAACAGAAATAGGTACATCATCTGTGAAAATTTCAACTAACTATCATGGTTCATGAGAAACAGCCTCCGAAACATTATCTACAAAAACGAGCAAAAAATCACGTTTTTTGTATGGGAGCCCCCCTCAATATTTATTTTATCATTGTTTTTAGTATTTGTTGTTATAGCGGCAACAGAAATACATTATCTGCGAAATTTTTAACTCTCTAGCTGTCACAGTTCAGCCTGGTGACAGACGGACTGACAGAAAGACAGCGGAGTCTTAGTAATAGGGTCCCGTTTTATACCCTTCGGGTACGGAACCCTAAAAAACAATATCATCCCATCTCAGGTTTTCTTTGCAAATTGTAACATGTTGCTTGCATGTTTCACTGTGATAGGCCATTACGCCTAGTAAAGATGTTGTGGTGAGGTGGCAAACACCTAGGGTCGTATTTATAGTCAGCTCTCAAGAGTGACAGCGAATTTGAGTTTGTATCAGAAATGTCATTTCAGTACAAAACGACCTGTCAAATCAAAACTTAATATTGCTGTCAAACTTGAGATCGCTTTATAAATGCGAGCCCTACTCCTGTGAGGGGAGGACTACATTCAGCAGAGGATTCATGTGGCTCGTACGACAATTAGTACATCAATTAATAACTCTTTTTGGACAACCTGTTGTAGGTGCAGATCATGGACTAATTACTCTAGAGGACTGCTAACCGCCATACTAGAGAGCGTACCTCGATACTCGATAAAAAGGTCAAAATGCAAGCAAAACCTAGATGGCGCTGGCATATTGCTCGAAGAGTCCGTTGTTAATATAGGTCATGAAATTGAAAAAAATCAATAACAACTTGAACCACTTAAGATTTTTAAAGTAGAAATACACAATGAGAAATGCTGTTTAAAACATCTGAATTAAAATACATATTATGTTTACACAATATTTTGCTAATGTCAATAGATGACACTGCTAAGTAGCGGTGTACGCAGTTTATAAGGGAGGTTATCAGTCCTCTTGTTTTATTCGTCCATAGTGCAGATATGCTATGTGTTACCTTGTTAATGTTCTCAAGCAGGGCCTTGCCATGCGCCCAGGGGGTGTCATCCTCACATGACACGTTGGCTGCGTTGACGTCTTTCGTTGAGGCCAGTGCTAGGGCCAGTACTTGCACCGCGTCGTATAGGAGTGCTGGCTCCGTCTGCAATATTTTGAATGTGTTTTGAATATACGTATGGAACTTAAACAGTTTAACTCGGAAAATTACAAGTTATATTATACCTAGGTATACAAACTTACAGCTCTAGCCAGCACCCTCCAATGCTGCGGATCTGTATCCACCAGTATATGTCTTACTTCCATGCTGGACTGGGAGTGATAGAAAAACATAGAATGTGCCAGCTGCATCTCCTCCCGGGCATGCTGTAAAAATCAGCTAAGGGATCCGAGGGTTTCAGTATTGTAATTTAGGCGATGGGCTGACAACCTGTCACTATTAGAAATATACAGATCTATCTGGAATAACCCTCAATACTTGTCAGACGTGGCGGAACGACCTTTGTTTAGGTCGTTTACGCTCTGCCTACCCCATTAGGGATAAAGGCGTGATTATTATGTATGTATGTATGTATGGAACTGTTCGTTCAAATACTTATTCGATATGAAATTCATCAAAAGATTTTGCTACAAATCTTTTCTGCCTTTTATTGGTTTGTCGACACAGACGTCGATATTTTGTGTGGCTCGACATTTAATATGAATAGTTACGGGGATTGCGGAAGAGATGGAAAGGACGGGAGGGACAGGAGGTTTGGGAGGGACGACGCGAGGGATGGAAACGAGGGATGACGTGGACGCTTAGTTTTTTTTTTTTTCAGCATAATTTACTCACCTTTATATGCCCTCCACTGAGTATTGAAGCCCCTATAGGATGGAATTTCTCCATGACTTGCAGAGTTTCCTTGACCCGTTCTGACCCTCGGTCTACCAACCGCCACCCGCTCATGTTCACCCGGTTGTAGTAGAAATCTTCTAGGTCCATTAGTTCTAGATCCTGGGTTGGGAGTGAAATAAATATGAATAGAATAGAATTCAGTAACAAATCCAACTAATATAATAATTTTGTAGGTCTGCTGTAAGAAATTTCTTTTTAGAGATAAGCAGTGCCTGTTGTGTCTGTTTCCTATGTATTTTGTCCTTTGTATCTTTCTGTGTACAATAAATGGTTAAATAAATAAATAAATAAAAATATTACCTATAAATGCGAAAGTAACTCTGACTGTCTGTCTGTCGGTTTGTACGTTGGTCTTTCACTCCTACACGGCTGAATGGATTTTATGAAATTTGGCATGGTGATATATGGTTACCTACATACGGACATGAACTACTTTTTACTTCGGGAAAACATTTTATTCCTACGGGAAAACTCATTTAAGGCGGGTAAAACCGCGGGCGGAAAGATAGTAAAAATATACTGTGTTGTGTATGCTGGTAAGAATTAGGATACTTACAAATGAGGTAAATATGTAATGGTATTCTTCATTGTTCATTTGTAACTGCAGTATCTGTAAAAAAAGTACATTGTTTATCGAGGGGAGAACATGACCGATTCCTACGAGGGTGTAGTTTGAGGCCCGAAGCGCAGCTGAGGGCCTCAATACACACGAGTTGGGAATCGCATTTTCTTCCGAGTTATACATAGTGCTTTATACTACACCTATGAGGAAAATATAATTAAAAGTCCTTGTAAGATAAAGAATGATATCACTTACATGAGAAAATATCTTAAGAACATTTGAAGTGTCATCATCCATTCGAACAGAACACAAACAAACAAAACAAATATTAATACAGTTACACATAACATCGAAAACACTAAACACTTAATTTACATTAAATAAGTCAAAACAATCAAAGAACGAAAAGAATTGGCGCGGACATGTTGATTTTGCCATACTTTATATAAATAAAAGAATAGAAAATATAAAAGAGGCAAATGAAACAAAGCACATACTGCCAAAAAATGAAAGTGGCCAGTATCATTTTGTGGGCTTAAGATACAAACTTTTTGTTTTTTTTTTTTGCATCCGCGTGTTTCTAGTCTTGAATTATGAATTTAAAAAAAAAAGAAGGGGAGAAAGTAAATCCCATATATTTTTGCCGCCCGCATATTCGTTCGCTTGGATTTACGTACTTTCTTCCCTTTTTTCAAGTAAGAACTAATATACTTTTCGAATAGGTGTAGTATAAAAGATCATTCTGGTTTTAATACGTAAGAATGACGGGCGGTACCAAAACTGAAATAGCAACTTCTTTTTCATTTCTCATACTCGGAAAGTAGTGTTGTTTTGATCTGACTATTGGGTGGAAGATGCTGCTTTCCTTTCACAGGGAAGGAATAACTCATACAAATTTCATCCCCACCCTAGGGCGGGAATGAACTTTAAAAATAGAACTGCTTGAATTGCTGTCAGCTGTGAAGACTTTTTTTCATATTAAAAAAAAAAACTTTATGAAATGTCGTGACTTTTTAACCAGCTAGTGTCACTGGCCAGTGTGAATTTAGCGCAAACTTGCGATGCGAGTGCCGCGACAAAATTAAAAAATAGGTACCTACTTTATTAACAATAAATACTTAGTTTGTATTAACAACTAGTTTTATTTTCCTCATATTCTAAATGAAAAGTAGAGTCATTGCCACGGGTAGAAGAATCAATTCCTCTCGGACTATAGCCGCCCTCGCTGCGCTCGGGCGTCTAACTACCTCGGGAATTGATTCTCTTCCACCCTAGTCTATGAATCTACTATTTCAATCAACAAAACCTGACGAGACTGACTAACTATCTTCGGAACAACCTCTTCTGAGAATGTTTTCCTTGGAATAGTGAAACATCGATCGTCCTACAGATTTTCATGTATAACTGCTGCTGCAGTCCAACTCGGAAAATTACAAGTTCTATTATACAAACTTACAGCTCTAGCCAGCACCCTCCAATGCTGCGGATCTGTATCCACCAGTATATGTCTCACTTTCTGTGCTTTTAACTGCGCGAGCGCCCTTCTGTACTCCCTTGGGGCTTCGCAGCGGACCGCGTACATATCCCGCCCGTCTTTGGCCAAGTCTAGGATGTTCAGCTCTCCTGAAATTGGAGAAATATACAACGTGTAACAGAAAGGGTATATGCATCGTGAAATGTGTGAATCTACCCATGAAACTGAACAACTTTCCCTAAGGAACATAGGTCGAAAAACGAAAAAAAAAATTGTGACCTTTCATACAAAATGCATCAGCTGATAGCGTATTTAGTACGGGAAGTCAATTTTTTTTTTTTCGTATTTCGACCTATGTTCCTTAGTGAAAGTTGTTCAGTATCATGGGTAGATTCACACATTTCTCGATGCATATACCCTTTCTGTTACATGTTGTATATTTTTAAATCATGTTTCTAACTACACATGACAATCAATGGATAAAGCGTTTTCTCCTCATCTGGAATTGGGTGTGTTGTGAAGGCCTGTCAGTCCATCGCCCTCATTTCAATATACCTCAACTTTAGAGTCCCTCAACCCGCTTTTATACGTTGCCTTGGAAGGGAATCAGTTTAATCTTTAATTTTGGCTCTCCCAACAGCAGAAACAGGACTAGATGGATGTGAGGGACGAGAAGAACTAGACGAATGGAAAAGACGGGAGAGCCGGCA
The DNA here is from genome assembly GCA_029255725.1 of Scrobipalpa atriplicella. NCBI lineage: Eukaryota > Metazoa > Arthropoda > Insecta > Lepidoptera > Gelechiidae > Scrobipalpa > Scrobipalpa atriplicella. Next base: position 28,566 of record JARACY010003268.1, read on the forward strand.
GTGCCGAGAGAGACAGGTGGGACGGGAGGGGTGGGACTGACGAGACGCAACGTACCATAGCCAAAGTCTTCGTAGATGATGCCCATCCTGCTCCAGTTGAGGTACGCTGTCAGTTCCTCAAAAGCCTTGATGAGGAGCTCCCTCGATGGGTACAGGTTGATTGTGAAGCTCTCCGTGTCGTTGGTAGCTGGAATTTAAAATTTATATTTCGTCAATAACAGGTTCCCAAATGAAAATTTGAGGTCATATCACACCGACAAGCGGCGCGGCAGAACCTGGTGCGAAGCTGCTTGATGAGTCTTGTATATGTCACGTAGTGCCAGGCTACACCGCGCGACGCAGCATGACGACGGGTTTTACACGTAATACTTAAGGGTCTATGTGCTCGCGGCAACTGTCCCTTTCAAACCAATGACAGAATGCGCGCTCTGTCCTTTTCTAGCATGGGGCTGTTTCAAGCCGATTTCATATATTTTTGCATATATCTCAATGTACACAAAAAGTATTGAAAAACAGAGTTGATTATGATGTTCTTCATAACTATACGGTGAATTTGATATAACATTTGCTGTTTCTAAGCTCATAGAAATGTCACAGTTGTTGAAATTCGGCATTGAGACGCCAGTTTTTCATGATATTTCTGATGATTTCCTGGTGTAATCATAGTATTTTTAGGTTAAATCTATGAATCTAGTTGTTCTCCATATTTTAGAGAAGCTAACCATACATAAATTTATTGAAAATTCAACTAAAAACTATCATAACAAAGTGAAATGCCGGACCGTGTTTAGCCCGATTTAGAGTACTTCCCTCCTTAAGCGAGTGACGATTGAGCTAGCAACTTTTCTCAAAATTAAAGATGGCAGCCAAAATGTGTATTTAAACTACTTGGAAAACTTGAAAAAGGATACTCACGGTCAGGATTAGGAGCAGCAATGAAATGAGGAGCATGCATGGCTTGGCAGACGGCTCCTAGTGTTGTCATGGGACCTCCTCCTCCACTGAATATCGCCACGCAACCTGACTTGATCAGCGCGCAAGCTGGAAAGAGAGAAACAATTGTTTAGTCTTCTTATTTTCGTCGACTTGAAAAATGCATTCGATTAGCAAATGAAGAAGAATCGAGAACGTTTTAGTATGAATGAACCTAGTGTCAGGCTAATAAAGGTCGTATTTATAATCAGCTCTCAAGAGTGACAGCTAATTTGAGATTGTATCAGAAATGTCATTTTAGTACAAAACGACCTGTCAAATCCAAACTTAATATTGCTCTCAATCTTGAGATCGCTTTATAAATTTGAGCCTAAGACACAGTCAAGGGACACAGTTAATAAGCCTCTTACATGGCCTGCGTAACGACCACTCTCAGCATTAAACCTGCAATGGGGCGAATTCATTTCGTTTTTTTTTAATAAAGGTGCCCCATTTCCTAAACTAGTAGAAGTCTCACAAATACCAACAGCGAGAATCCGCTTGTTTCCTACTTGTCAAATCAGCAACTTTTTATGAAATGTCAAAAACGCTTATTTGTATGAAAATCGCGGGGTATGACGTCACTCCTCGTTGACTCCTCGTGGTCTCCTTGGTCTCCTTCTAAATACGTGACTACTCAAATCAACAACTTATATATTTTTAACTCGATTATTAAATCTAAATGAGCATTTTTTTGAAAATGATTAATGAAACCCACAAAGTTTTAGCCATCAGTTTTAAGTATAAGCGTTTTGAAATTTTTTTAGTCACCCAGGAAACAAGCCTATTGTAGGTACCCTAAGCTTCCGGATCAGGGGCCGGCTTAGACCGCTAGACCACGGAGGCAGTTTTGTTGAAAAAAAAATAACTCGGTAAACAAAGAGGGCTTTGTTTGGCTTTAGCTGCGAAAGTGTGGATAGGAAGTAGATATAATTAGCATAATACTGTGCTGTTTTGAATAACATAATGTGTGAAAAGAGAGAAATTACGAAAATAGGAACGGTGTAGTCCCGGAGACTAAAGGAGGTTGCTTATAGTAAACAGAACTAAACAAGATTTTGTTAAGTCGTGCCCTCTACGATTCGATAGCATCGTTTACGTTATAAGATCCTGTATAAACTTATATCTTAAACCACAAACCCAATTCTTTAATGAGGGTGTAAAAATACCCGTGAAACCCGACACCGAATCCACCCTCGGCACTTGAAAATTTGAAACCCCTTGAAAACCGCGGCCCCGAAACAATATACACCTCAAATAATTAAAAAAACAGTCAAGCGTGAATAGAGCGTAAAATAAGTTCTGTCTGTAATTTATATCTAAGATATGCTCAACTAAATAAAAAGTTATCAAGGACAGCGACCGACGTGCACTCCGAAGCATAAAATCGAACCCACCACTTCCTATCGAGGGTGTCCATGGCTCAGACCATATTAAAACAGTTCTTAGAAATGAGTAGAATGAATATAAGCCGTGCGTTTAAAGAAACGATCTGAAAATGGCGTCGGCTCGCTTCGTGATTGGTCCGTCTCACATGCGTTCTCGCTCTACCTAATAGAGAGTGAGCAAGAACGCATGCGAGCGTCGGCCATTTATAGATCGTTTCTTTATGTGCACGGGTTATACTAATAATAATTTTTTACACCTGCCTTGTCATTTCCACATACCCTAAGGTAGACTGGTAGATAATGTCTTTGGCGTTAAGTCCGCCGGCCGCCGATGTAACATTTTTGTGCATAAAGTTAAATAAATAAAAATAAAATAAATAGGCAATGGTCAAAGAGTACCCTAATGATTAATTTCAATAAAAAGTTTTCATATAGTCTGTGCGAAAAGAGAACAGGCATAGAATGAGGATAAAAACGCAAAGCTAATTGCAGATGGCGCCACCAGCGAGTGTTCCAAAAGAGACCAATGAGAAGACGCAAAACTGATATTGACATTGACATTGACAGATTACTGACCAATCACAGGAAAAAGGAACACTCGCTGGTGGCGCCATTTAGTTCCCAGTTTTTATCCCCATTGGAGGGCGCACATTTGTATTTATTAGCTCACGGCTGGTTGTGTGGTGTTTATGCCTGGATCTTTGACCTAAAACCTCCAAAATTAAATGTAGAAGGTTACTGTTAAAAACCTGTACATAATCCTTACACGACCAAGCGACAGTTAATTAAATACAAATGCGCGTCCTTAAATTCCATGCCTGTTCTCTTTTCGCACAGACTCTACCAAATATTATTTTTCATTTTATTTTTAAAGTAGAAATCAAATCAAATCAAATCATTTATTTCAGACACAAGTCCATAGAATTGTTAGTAATCAATAAGCAAAATAAATATGTCTAATTATTCTAAACTTTATTCTCTCTTGTGGGATTCCTTCATGGGCCAGTGTGGAACATACCACTGCAAATAAATATTAAAATAAAATGATCTTTAAAATTAATGTTAGTAATAATAATTATAGTTTTACAATCATACAATATAATAAAATTAAAAATAAAATAAATTAGAAATTAAAATCACTGAGATTAAATCAAAAACACATTAAAATTAATAAAATTATTCATTATTTCTTAGCCTATGTATTTCGTCATGACGACGTAGTGACATTGAGGAGTCCCAGCGATACACAACAATCAGGAACAACACAATGAGAAATGAACCGAAATACACAATGAGAAATGCTGTTTAAAACATCTGAATTGAAATACATAATATTATGCTTACACAATATTCTGCTAATGTCAATAGATGGCACTGCTAAGTAGCGGTGTACGCAGTTTATAAGGGAGGTTATAGTCCTCTTTGTTTTATTCGTCCATGGTTGAAAGTGCCTTAGTTTCTTATTTCCCGTAGGGTTTCGCCTTAAGGGTCTATGTCCTCGAGCTCGGTATTCGAAATCTGTCAAAATTTGACGTTATTTCGCTACTCATACTGGCACAGGCCGTCCACACACACATAGGTTGATTCTGCAGTGGTACCATTGAAATACGTTTTGCGCCTCTAAGAGCGAGAACATTCTTCAGCATAATAGAGATGTTCACTTTTGTACGTAGCGTTAACGTGGTAATGGTAAGTATTGTACTATAAAATAAAAAAATATTTCTTCTTACTTATTTATATGCGACAAGAGTTTCCCTTTTTCTTCAAGAAAAACAAATACTCTTTTAATTTTTTTTGTAGAACATCAGTGAACACTGATCAGAGATCACATTTATAGGTACCTACCCTTTATACATAGAACACATCAAATAAACGTTTATTTTTACATTATTTAACAAGAACAGATTAAATGAAATCAAAAACTGGTGGAAATCGGTACAAGACTTCAAAATAAGCAGCAATTTCCGGTCTTGAATAATTCACATCAATACATCTAAACAGACCTGAAAGTGCCAAACTTAAAATGGCAATATCTCAAAAACTATCGATCCTAGAGTACTAGTGTATAGGGACAAATGATAGGCCTTGACGAGATCTACATTTCGGATAACCGTGTCACTTTTGACAGCTGTCATTTGAAATGTAAATCTCGTCAAGGCTTATCATTTGTCCCTATACACCAGTACTCTAGGATCGATAGTTATTAAGACATTGCCATTTTAAGTTAGGCACCTGTCATCTGAAATAAAGATCTTGTTTAGATCAGAAAGTATTAGCCGGGAAGAAGTCATGGCCCAATTTAACACCTTGCCCTATAGCAAAACGCGCTGAATACGCGCGCACACGCGCGTTCTCTGCACGTTTTCAGCGCGTTTGACTTGCGTACAAAATACGCGATACTAACGCAAGCATAGTGTGAAAAGGTTAAAATGATCCGCAGGCCTTGCATTCGCTAAACGTATGAGTTGCGTCCTCTGCGCGTATTCAGCGCGTAATCATAACCCAGAGAATAGTTTAGTACTTTGTCAAAATCCTAAGAAAATCCAGTTTTTTTTATCAAAACACCGGATTTTCTCAGGATTTTGACAAAATACTAAATTTTTCTCTGGATTATGACCAGTATTTTGTCAAAGTAAGGGTTAGGCAAAATCCAGCCGCCATACAAAATAAAAAGTCAAATATCTCCTCAAAGATAAGAGATAGGTAGGACAATGGAGGGCTACTTCCAGTGGTCATGAAAATCCAAGATGGCGGATACAAAATGGCGCCCAAAAAAAAATTGCTCCGATCAGTCTGAAATTTAGCAGGTGTGAGGTCGCTGACGTATTGATTCGATATTTTTGATTCGTTTTCTGATTCCACCATTTTTCAAAATGGCTGCCGTACAAGCTCAGGGTCTTTTGTATGGAGAACTTTGATTTGGCTCTGGCGTAGAAACGGTTGCTCGTGGGGGGAGCTGATAGCACTATTATGGTGTTTCATGTGTTAAATTATTATTATTGTTGTATCCTCTCTCCCTACCAGCAACTGTTTGTCATGCAAGGATTTTCTGTATGGGGAGCTTTGATTGGCCCTGGCGCGGGAACAGTTGTAGCGAGGAAAAATGGGTATTTTTTGATGGGCAGGTATGTAAAACGACCAATCCGCGGAGTGGTATTGACAAAATACCAGACCCCGAACTACATTAAAAAAAAACGATGTCATGGGTCGTCGGGTCAACATGGTTCATGTCTGCGGTGACAACTCACCCCGCACCGCACTGATAACTCTTCCCCGCACTGACAACTCATCCCCGCCGACACGACCCATGTTGACCCGACGACCCATTACAGCGTTTTATTTTATTTAGTTCGGTATCTGGCATTTCTTCTATGCCATTTCGCGGTGTGGTTGAATCAAAAACTGCTCACTTCGCGGGCTGGCATTTCATCAGTACCACTCCGCGGATTGGTCGTTTTACATACCTGCCAAACCCCGAATTCGGCAATTGGCTTTTTCGTGTTTGCCAGTCCGCGAATGGTTGCTTCAAAACGCTCAATGGCCGAAATACAACCGAAATAAAAGGACATTTTGGGGATTGCGCGTTTTGAATTTGCCAATCCGCGAAATGATCCTTTTTTTCGGCCAATGAACTATTTCAGGGATTGTGCTGAACACATACAATGCTTTATCTCCACTCATACGTACAGTACGGCCATAAATATTGCACATATGCCCTTCGAAAGAGACAGCATTAGTATTAGTAGCGCTGT